>JAMLFT010000180.1:0-51896 GCA_026544285.1 Pachyrhizus erosus
AAAAATATTTCAATCAAAAAATAAATTTAAAAAGTAAAATTATTCAAATAAAAATTATTAAATAATATAATAATTAATGTAAGTAATAATATTAATATAATTTGATCTTATAAATAATGTATTTTCGTTATAACAACATATATAAAACATCATGTTTAATATTATCACTAAAAAAATTTTATTTGCACACAATTTTCTAAAAAGAGCACACTTCATATTTTAATATCTTTCTAGTAATGGTGAATCTCTTAAATAAATCTTATATTCTTTTCCTTCTATTTTAATTAATTTTTTAGACAGATCAAGACAATTAATTTAATAGATAAAATAGAATAATAATTTTATTAAATTAATCTTAGTATTAATAAATTTTACTGAATATAATATAAGATAATAATAATATTAAAAAATATATTAAGAATATAAATGAAAAAAATAATATTATATTAAAAATTAAAATAATAAATATTTTGAAATAAATTTTTTTCACAATAATTAAAATAAGAGGCAGAAAATATTAACCATTTAAATAGAACTATTTTTTCCTCTTTTCTTTTTGTCCTAAAAGAAAGCCAATAAATAAGAACATTAAATTCATTAAACAAAACGTGTAACAATCCTTGAATAAAAAAAACATGTAATGATCCATGATCTTAACCCAAAATAAGAGCCCATGGCCCAACAACAAAATGTGGAGCCAGAGAACTCGTCCTCTGATTAATGAGAAAACGCTAAATTCCTTCCTAGACCCTAGTTGCTTCTGCCATTGTTTCACTCAGAAATGGCGACGTTCTCACTGATTCAGCGTGCGCGAAGCACAATGCTCTCTTCCTCCTTCAAGCTTCGGACACACCTTATCCATGGCCACCACTACACCCAAACCCTAACTACAAAATCTCTAAGCACCTCTGCACTTCCACACGAGTATCAAAGATTTCCTTCTCAGCAACACCAACCACAACCACCCTCTGATCCCACACACTTTCAGGGTCAACAATGGCAACAACATCACCCTCAACATTTCAACCCACAGACCCATCACCCCAACCCTCCTCCTTCCAATCAATTTCCTCACCATAACCATCAACCTCGCCAACACTATGTTCCTCCTCAGCCATTTCCAGAACATGGCCGATACCATAATCAGTGGAATCCTCAACCTCCAACACCCCAAAATCCCACTTTTCAAACACCCACTTCTCAAAATCCCAACTTTCGCCCACCCACTTCCCCCAATCGATGGAACAATCAAAACCCTGATACCCCCAATCAGTGGAACCCTAGGACTCAGGGGTTCCCAAACCCTAACCAATTCCAAAACCCTAATAGCCAGTTGAACAACAATCAAGCTTCTATTCAAGGGCAAGCCCGCCCTGCTCCCCCTTCATCAACCCCTTCAATCACTGATTTGACACGCTTGTGCAAAGAGGGGAAAGTTAAAGAGGCAATTGAATTGATGGACAAAGGGGTTAAAGCTGATGCTAGCTGCTTTGACCTTCTGTTTGACTTGTGTGGCCAATCTAAGTCCCTTGAGGATGCCAAGAAGGCTCATGACCACTTTCTACAATCCACTTTTAGGAGTGATCTCAAGCTGAACAACAAGGTGATTGAAATGTATGGGAATTGTAAAAGCATGACTGATGCACGTAGGGTGTTTGATCATATGCCCAACAGGAATATGGATTCTTGGCACTTGATGATGCGTGGGTACGCGAGTAACACCAATGGAGATGAGGCTTTACAGTTGTTTGAGCAGATGAATGAGCTGGGTTTGGAGATCACTTCAGAGACTTTACTAGCAGTGTTGTCAGCTTGTGCCAGTGCAGAGGCTGTGGAGGATGCTTACCTACATTTTGAGTCCATGAAAAGCAAATACGGAATTGAGCCTGGAGTGGAGCACTACATGGGGCTTTTAGATGTTCTTGGACAATCTGCATATCTCAAGGAAGCTGAGGAGTTTATTGACCAGTTGCCATTTGAGCCCACAGTAGCTGTATGGGAGAAACTAAAGCATTATGCTCGTGTTCATGGTGATGTTGATCTTGAAGACTTTGCTGAAGAGTTGATGGTTAGTCTTGAGCCGTCAAAGGCTGTTGCTAATAAGATTCCCACGCCGCCTCCCAAGAAGTATACTACAATTAGCATGCTTGATGGCAGGAACAGAATTATTGAGTACAAGAATCCTACGCTTTACAAGGATGATGAAAAGTTGAAGGCCTTGAGTGGGATGAAAGAAGCGGGGTATGTTCCTGATACAAGATATGTTCTTCATGACATTGATCAGGAAGCAAAGGAGCAAGCCTTGCTCTATCACAGTGAACGTCTAGCAATTGCCTATGGTCTTATTAGTACTCCACCAAGAACACCTCTTAGAATCATCAAGAACCTTCGTGTCTGTGGTGACTGTCACAATGCCATCAAGATCATGTCCAGGATTGTAGGGAGGGAATTGATTGTCAGAGATAACAAAAGGTTTCATCATTTCAAGGATGGAAAATGCTCTTGTGGGGATTACTGGTGAAAGAATCATTACTTGAAATCCTACAGTAGCATGGCTATATCATTTTCTACCCGGCGTCCCCTTTTACCGGGAAAACAAATGTGCGTGGAAGCTTTAATACTACTAGGATTGGAGATGAAATATGTAGTATGCACTGATTTAGAATGCATTTGCTTCTTGTTCAGATATTCACTTAATTATTCTCTCTCTACTGTTAAGGTTTATTACCTGTGATCCCATTAAAATTTGCTCTTTTTGTATATTAGTTTTTTGGTTCCTGCAACTTGACACTTAGCTGTATTGATTGATCCATGAAAAGTTGTAGAACAAGTTTCAAGTTTGGTTTTGAAAAGATGTTTAGAAGTATATCTCTAATCTTCTTAAAGACGGTTTATTGGAAAGGGGGGATACTTAGTTACATGGTGGTATGATATTTTGAGCTGTAACACAGATCGTGTTTTTTTTATGGTAAAACTGATTTGGAAAACAGCTACTGGTATGCTTCTACTGGTTGCATTACAATATTGCCGCTCCTGAACTTCTATCCGTGCAAAAATGAAATGGCAAGTCAGATTTTTTCCACGTGGTGGAGAGATTGAAATATGAACTTACTAGAAGCTAAGTCATGATGCATGCTGCGAGTCAACGAATTCAATATGAAGCTATGATTTTCAAGTATTTTGTTTTGCCTAGTTTTTATTGTTAATTATTTCCTTGTCTTCAATTTAAACTTGTTTAATAGGAATATCTTTTTTCTGCCTCTGGTCTCTTAATTCATCATGGTTATTGAATCGAGATTTGAATCATGAATAGGTTATTTTACATATCGTGAATCAAATTGTATTATGAATGATAAGATACAAGATCAACAAAATAAATATAAGAAAAGTAAGTTATGAAACAATATCAAAAAATATAGGGTAAAATATGTTTTGATTTTTGATTTTATTTTAATTTTTTCATAATTATTTTATTATTTTTAATTTCTTATAAATTATGTTTTGTTTTTAGTTTGTAACATTAATTTCATTAGTTAAGTGATGATCTAATGAATAAAATTTGTGTTTAAAAATTTATTATTTAAGTTTTTATATAATTTATAATTATTATAATGTTTTTGATGTATTAAAATTGTTAGAAAATTTAAATAAATTAAAACTCCTAACATCAAATTTTTTGAAACTATAAAAAAATGTTATAAAAATAAATATTTAGACCCCCAAAAAATTTGTAATAGTTAAAATATGTCAAACATTAAACAAAATTTTTTTAAATATAATTTATGTTCATTACATCATTACTTAACAATTAAAATTAATTACAAAAGATAAAATAAAATAGAACAATTTATCAAAGACTGAACAATAAAAAAATTATAAGCTAAAAAAAAATAAGAGATCAAAAACATATTTTATCCAACATAATATTTCATATATGAAGCTATGGATTAGAAAATAATCCAAGATCAAAACAAAATAATAATATTCTAAAATATCTAAAAGTAGTGATGCATAAAGTTAAAGTTTAAAGAGCCTAAAAGTAAAATATGGTGACAAAATAAAAATTACTACTTTTTGGCCTTTTGCCTTATTTCAAGTTGATGATTATACTTAACAATAACTAGAGCATTTAATCTTTGTTTCTCTAAGTAGTTTCTTCTCTCTATATGAATTTGATTAAATATGTTCCAATTTCTTTCACACCTTGTAGCACCACAAGCAAGACTTAAAACTCTTATTGCTAGCTTTTGTAACTCTTTACCATCTCCACCATAACTTTCACACCAAAGAGTTGCAATGGTAAAACAAAGGCCATCATAAATAATAATAAAAAAATCTTGGTTTTCATCCTCTCTAAAATTATAAAAAATAACTAAAATCTCACCGGGTTGCTTCTTACCTATTGTATTTATTGCTCTGTTCCTTTTGAAAAATTCCTTGAATAACTTGAAATTATCAAGTTATCGATCAATTTTAAATCTAATTCTTCTATCTAGAATCATTCTTTTGATGGTCTCAAAAATCATATAAAACTTCACTATCTAAATTGAAGTTTTTGGCATATTAAATCCTAACAAAATAATAAATTAGTAAGTTTCTATCCACCAATATAACATGATTTGATCTCTAAAATTCTAAACAATTGTAGGCCACAAAACTTAAAAAATGACATTACTTACTTGGGATTAAGGTAGTAAGTAGCAACATGAAGAAGGGTATGTAATTGCAAAATTCAACAGTATCAATTATCTTCCATACCTTTTTATATCATGATTTCTAATCCTTGAAACTTGAAATGTTCTTTAGATTTATCCATTGATTCATAGATATATGGCATAATAGGTTGAGTATCTATTTAGAAGCCTTAAAACCTTCATAAGTGAAGTCACACGCTACAAGCAATATTTGATGGATTTCCAAAATCTAACATCACACAGAACAATTTTCATCACTTGTTTATCCTCTTACTAGCTTGAATGCTAGAAGCTCATTCCTCTTAAGCAAATATAGACCAAATAGCATTCTTTTGTTGCATTATACGTTGTAAGGTAAGAAAAGTAATTGCAAATCTAGTGACTGGTCTAGCTAACTCCCTTCCATTGGAATGTTTTCTATACAAGTTTAGGACCCAAGTGTGCCTATAAATGATAGTTGTGATTTTTTTTTTTTTTGGAGTTTACAATGGTATTATAAAATACCAAAAGTTTTCCAATATCTTCAAGAATTTAAATCGAGATAATGAAGTGTATAAAGAGACCAAAATAATTTTGTTCTTTTCTCTTCTAACTTATTTCCAACTACCACTACATGATTTTCCCTACTTTCTTCTACCATGGATCTAATAATTCAAGCACTTGATTGACATCCTTTATCACATCACTAGTATCAACAGGTTTTTTTTTAAAAAAACAAACAAACAGTCCCACTTGGTTCACCGAAAAATTGGTAAGTGACCTACCTTGTATTCCATCATACATCCAAGTGCAGCTCCACTTCTCTCATTCAACCTTGTATTTCTCCAAACTATCTTGGATGTTGTCAACAACTTTTTTCAATTAAGACACTCTCACCTCATGATAGGTAAGGGGTTTTAAACCTCTTCCATACTCACCAACAGATTTCAACATTTGAATGAATAAGAGACTTCTTACCAAATTAAAAGACAAAGCATTATCATAAATATATTGACAAGTATCTTAAATCACCACCTCTCTATTTTGAGCGTCGCATACATTATTGTTTGCTTCATAATTCTTTGCCTATACTCCTTTCTTTATGATATTTTGGGTACTCTTTCTTCAAAGCAATCTCGATTATTAGTCTCTTTAGCTTTTTCTTTATCTTCTAACATTAGGAATGAACAAGTGTATTTTGGTGTTGTAGATTCCTTTACAGATTTATCTATCAACCAAAATTCCTATTTAAAATTTGGCATTCAATTATTTAGTTAGCAAGTATTTTGAAGTTTTTTAATTTTTATTTTTTGCAAAACTGTGTAATAATGATGTAGCTTTAATCAAGTTAACTCACCAATATGCTGTTGGATTCAACATTTTTAAATAAGATTTTGAATTTAAGTTTTATAAATGAAAAAAAGAATTGAAAAAAAAGAATTTTATTAATAAAGTCAATGAATATTTTGTATTAACATTGTACTGACAAAAATCAAATCAAATTAACTTTTTTTATCGAAGATAACTCGGATCGTTTTTGTTGTTTTGTTGAGAGAGACAGAGAAAAGGAAACTAATATATTGGTATACAAGGATGTCCTGAATTGACGACAAATTGTGCAAAAGAAAATGTGTTTGCTTCTTCACATTAATAATCTCATTCTCAAATTCATCTTTTCTAACAAAGGATTTAGTTATGCGCCTCGGACGTGACTCTCCACAAATTTCGAAGAAACAAGTAAAAAATTGAAACACAGGAAAGTTTTATATTACTACTAGTATTATTCATTACAAGCAATAGCGTTGTCCATTTTAACAGTACAGTTGTATTGTTCTACTGATATTAAAACCCAGTTTATCAAGCACATACATAATTTTAAATACAACACATAGCTTTCATTCAGGTGCCCCTAAATACAACCTTATGATAGACACAAAATTTAAACATATCTCAGGGACTGTGTCATCATGGTCATAAACTCGTCCATGCCAACCATGCCATCTCCATCAGTGTCCACAGCCCTCACCATTCGCCGGCAGTCCTCGATGCTGCACCTTTCTCCCAGCCTCCCCAGCATTTCTTTAACTTCTTCAGCACTTATTTTCCCATCACTATTCCTATCAAACGTCCTAAATGCACTCTGTATATCCATCGTCCTAACCCCACCACCCTTGTTCTGAGCCTCCATAAATTCTTTGAAATCGATGAATCCATCTCCATCCAAATCAACCACCCTGAAAATATTTGGCACTTCATCAACTGAGTCCCCCATGCCTAGAGCCTTCATGGTGGCTTTGTACTCCTGTTGAGAAATTAACCCATCTTTATTGGAATCAAATTTGTCAAACACCTGCTTCATCTCATCAGCTTTAGGCTGAAGAAATACACCCTTCAGCCCAGAGTTCTGCCTGTCCCGGGAGAACAGACGTGATGGATTCCACAAGTATTTTCTCCTTGAGAGGTTGTATTGGAAATCAAGTAAACTTATCTTTGACATTTTATGCTGCGATGGATTTCATTTGACATGAAAAAGGATATGGCCTTTTATATTAGCGAGAAAAGGAAGAGACGGTGACATCCCGATCAATCTTGGACCATCAGTAATTCCTCATCAGGACGAAATTCAAGATGCTAAACGAAAATGCAGGATATGAAAAGAATCGTGTGCACCAAAAGATAAGCATATTTTATGGAAAAGAATATATTCTTTCCAAAAGATACAAGTGTGTTTTCCTATCTTCCTTTGTGGGGATTCTTCTTTTTTCAAGTCAGTTTTCAAGTAGGTACAATCTTTTCCAAGTCTAATCGTAACAATGTTCATTTACGTAATATTTTGAGGATCCTATTGTGGAAGAATATAACTCATCAAGATAAATAAAGTATAAATTCCCGAGGTGGAGAAAGGGAATAAAACAAGAATAAGACTGAGGGAGCCGGGAGGACCATCAACCATCATGGTGGTTTTCTATTATCCAAATCCTCCATTACATCTATATCCTTGCGAGCTGTTATCTTCTGCACGTAACCTGCAAAATAGACACTCCGCAAATTACTCCAAGTTGCCATTCTTGAAAATAACAGTGAATAAAAGAACAAATGGAATTTCAGAAAGTTGACATAGAATTAAGGTCACTCGGAATGTTTTTGATAGAAACATCATGAATGTCCATTAAGTCTGTGTGTCACTGTTAGGAAAAGGTTTGCTACTAATTACTAAAGCAGAAAGTTTACATCTAAATGAAACAACACTCAAAACAGGAATAACCCATTTATATGAAAGAAATTCCAAGGTAAAGCAAGAGAAATCTATTGCTCTGTATTGTTATAGCCATGGAATCAAACTCAAGATTTTACTACGACTTGGAAAGAGATCACAGAATTATAAACCGTAGAACCATAGATCGAAACTTAAGATTCTACAAGATTTATAAAATTAATAATATTATATATATATATGCATATAATTATTATATATGCACCTAACATAGTATAAATAAGAGAAAAAATAATTATAACGCACATCAAATACTTAATTAAGCTTAAATTCACAATCTTAGATTCATAAGAAGCATAAGAAAGTCGATGACTAAAACTCCATACAGAACTCATACATCATAAATGACAAACAAAATTTAAAATACTGCAGTAATGCCTAGTGTCTACTCCCCAGTACAAGACAGAAGGCATTAACACCAAGGCTAGACCTCTAAAATAGATCATTCAAATTAAAATCATAATCACTCAAGATATCCTCACTTCTTCCATCTTCTTCATCTCCTTGTCCTTCATCAATCATATTAGCAAAGATTAACCAGTGAAATGAGAAAGAGAGGTTGTTTTGCTGCAGTTGTGGCTTGGATTAGAGAGGATGCAGAGTTCGTGAGAGGTTGAAGAGGATGGGCGATGCCTGCAAAGGTATTTTCCTCAATTCTTTTTTTTTTTTTATATTCTTAATGTTAGGGTTACAGAAAAGTTGGTTTTAGGTGTTGGAGTTTTGGGCTTAAGTTTTCAGAAGACCAAAACTAAAAAAAATGCTAAACTTGACCCAATTCTGAAATTTGGCACACAAAAACATGGCCCATGCCAACTCAAAAAACTCATCGATTCCACCGTTTTTACAATTTTACATGGCGATTCTACCAATTCTGTTCAGCATGGTTATAGCTAATGTGGTGACTACCATGGTTATAGCTAATGTGGTATATATTCAACAGTACAAACAACCTAAGAATTTATTCTGACATGAAAGGTATACCCACTATAGGGAGGGGAAGGATATAATGTACACATTAAATTCCAATCATCAACCACTCTCACATTGCAAGTTTCGCCATAGTATAAACCAAAAGGAAACAGGGAACATCCTAAATTAAATCTAGCTTACTTATCATAGTTAAAAAGTGCAATTGAAATAATTAGGTCTTAGACAAACATACATGAAGCTACGACTGCTAAACAGCAGAAGACTGAACATAAGTGTGCAGTTGGTATAATTCAGTAACTATGCCATGTAGGATATACAAACACTCCCGATGCATTAAAAAAATACTAGGCTGAAATGAACAATATATGATATAGGAAGTTACAATTCAAACTAACTACAGGCAAAAGGAACAAAGAAAAGCAAGGGTGGGCGCTATTTAAAGGTATCCCATGAAATCTTTCTTTGTGATGGTTGGTGCAACAAAATCTATAAAACTCTTGTATTGGAAGTCATATAAAATTAGATCTTGTAATTCATATGACAATGAGACAGTAATCTTAATTCATACTCCCTCCAAACTTAAATATAGGCAAAAAAAATTGTCTTCCATGGTAGACTTAAATACAAGCAAACCTAACTAATTTCACCCTATTTAATAATATCATTCCTAAAACACCCTTCATTTAATTGTGATTTTATTTTCAATGATTTTTTATTATTCATGATACCAAGTTCCAATAAAGGATATTTTGGGAATAACTTTAGTTTTTAATTGAAATTAATAAAATTAAATGATGTTAACTAACTTTCGTAATTAGTGTGAAATTAATTATTTTTTGTTTACATTTGAGTCCAGAGAGAGTATTGCATAACATCCTAAAGTCATGCAGAAGAGAAACATCCTCCCCACTATCAAGCAATAATTTTTTTCTCCATACAGAGAAGTTGGAAAAAGGCTCAATGGAATTTAAGTGGAAACATTCTACATTAGAATGGCTAACTTCAGGAATAGCTAACTTTCTAATATAATCTAAGACTTCAAATCTATAAAATGGAAAAATTATAGTTAATAGAGCACCATAGCAATTTAGCAACATGTCACATTGCCTGGATGCTCCAGAAGTGGCATTGTGTTCCATTATTATAAAGAGACAATAGCAGTCTGAATTGTGGGCAAATTGCGAACATATCACAACAATCATGGTTGCTATGGTTAAGAAACCATCATCTCAATTACAACAATCAAAGATAGCACCTCAGCCTCGTTCTCTCCTCGTTATTATTGGCTTGTTAATATGCCTTCGATTGATGGTGATTGTGTCTCTAGGCCACGAATTTTTATTATTAATGATAATATGTTCTTAATTTTGGGTAACCTTTGAATTTTAGCACTTATATTTGTAAAGTATAAATTACATACTTTTCTCCATTATTTTCCCTATAACACTCATTCTGATACAGTACTTTGGGGGGTCAGCAGTTCTGTACTGTTACTAGGGATTGATTATAACTACATCAAAATAGCTTGCCAAAGTCACAAATCAGATGACATGAATGGGGCATAGCAATAGCCATGCAATAAATTAAATAAAGTTGCCTTGAATGAAAAAAAAGAAAAAAACAGAAGCAGCAAAATTGTCCCTCTATGCTACATGTCAGCTAATTTAGCATGTTCACAGTTCACTGCAATTATATTTCAGATACATACTAGAGAGAGAAAATTATATCATGTAAATGATTTTTTAAACAAAAATTTATTAAAATAGAAAAGAGGAAGGTACAAAAGCAAAAGGAAAAGAAATCCTCAACAACTATAACAAGAATAAAAGGTAAAATAAAGAACTAAGAACATGTAATACAGCAAGTCAATCTCTATATTCTGACAAAGACAACCACCAACCCCAAAGAAGACCAGTAGCAGAACACTACAAAGAAGCTAGGTGAACTGATTAGATCCCAAATGAACTTGACGTAACTAACACATAATAAAGACTCTAGTATTTCTTTCCAACCAGATACATCAGATAATTGCCAATTGAGCAGTGTCAGAGCCTTTGTAGCATCTCTGCTGGTGCCAAATCTTCTAAATTAACAAGAACTGCTAGAGATCCTTGGGGAAAACCCAATCAGCCAGTTGTTTTCTCAAGTTTTAGCTATCACTCTTCTACCATCTGTGCAGAAACAGTTAAGATGGTAGAAAACTAAATTTACCAAAAAGTCGTGCCACACAACAATTAATAATGCAAAAACACTACCTTTACAAATAGAAAAAAAAAAATTGAGGTTCATGAATTGGGACTGAATGATAATCAAGCAAATAGATTCCTGACCATATCATAGCTACAATTATCATGCTTGCTCCAGGGTTTTAAATAGCAATGCATCGGGCCCTGCCCACTACAGGGGCTGCCATAGTGGAGCAATTTAGTATAGAACCAAATACTGGGCTAAATAGCAGCAATAGAGGCACTGTTTGTTGATTCCAAAAAAGCCCTTTGAACAGGGACAAGAAGGGTTTTTTGGGGGTTACTTTTGGGATTTGAATTTTCAAGAATGAAATCTATAGCTGTAATAGCAGTGAAAATGATAACAAAGAAGACTTTGATTTAGAAGATAGTGATTGATAATTGATGATTCCTATCTAGAGACTTGCATTTGACTTTTGTCAGTAATTACTTGTATGTTTTATTTAAGACATCTATGACTTTTTATTGTTAATTATGAATGTCACTAATTTTTGAGTAATTTTTATCATTTTTAAGAACTTTTATGCATATAGCATACTTATGTAAATCATATAAAAAATTTCAAAAATAGCGGCTATCCTGCTATCTGCTATCTCACTACAGGTTTTTGGGGTTGGCCACTAGTGCCGCTATCTGGGATTTAAAACCATGTTTGCTCTTATAGGACAATTGTAACGTCACATAATAGACAACCTTTGGTCACAACTCAAAAGCTTTTACATACAAACAAATATGCCTCAAAATAATATTTATTCCTTGAATCATTAAATATTTATTACACACATAAACAACGCATTGACAGTGTCACCATTAAAAGCAAATTTCCATACAAGTGCAAATGCAAGAGTGATGCTATCTTTTACCAAAGGCCAAAGGGAAAAAGAGATAATAGATTGCAGACAAAGGAAGAAAGTAATTGTGATTACAAGAACCAAAATTGATGGATAAAAATTGAAAATTATTCATGAACTAAGGAAGTCCATTGAGCAAACTTAGGAGCCAAAAAACTAACTTATTTAGAATTAAAGAATACAGTAAAGGTACAAGCGAAAAATAGGAGATGTAGAGATTATTACCAAGGAGATAAAGGATTTTATTTTAATCACATTGAAGCTGACTTCCTAACTTTAAAAACACAAAGAATGCTTAACAGTTCAGAAATGGTTAATTTTTTCTCTGGTATCTTGCTAAAAGAACAGTAGTTAGCCCTGCAGAAGGGGGTAAATTAGATATGCCTAACCTAAACATTTCACAGAAAAAATGAACCCAACCAGCACATAACACAAAGCCAAATTTCACTACAATCCTCCCCCTGCTGACACACATTTTCAGCCAAACCCTAAACCTTAAAACAATAAATAAAACAACCAAACCTTGTCTCACTATAAGAGTGGCGAACTGCACAAGGCTCCTGCCACTGTGGGTAGTGAGGAGAGTTAGATGGATCCAGTTTCTAAGAAACACACAAAAGAATAAAGAGAAAAATCTCAAAATAGTCGTTGTCACGACAAAATGAACCTAAAGGAGAACACTCATCCTCTAAATAAGCTAGTGTCACATATATAACATACATGTTTGAAGGCATACGGGCAAACACATTTATGTAACATTGACAACACAAGATTCACAATCTCAAGTACTTCCCCCTTTTCATCCAACACAAGTTGACACAAAATGGAATTAAAAAAATAAAATGACAAGGCATGTTGAAGCAAATGCATTACCAATTCCCATGCAAGGAATGCATTTGCAGGTAACCGCTTTCCCTCTCTTGCCATAGTAGCTCACATATCCTGATCCTTGGCAACTACGGCACTTGCCAGTCCATTCATACACCACCTCTTTACAATCCTACAATACAAGTCACACATTTAAAAAATAAAATAAAAAATTAGAAGAAGAAAGAAAACCTTATCATGTGAACTAGGTAAATTACTCAAATAAAACTAACTTGCTGGACAAATACGAAATCAAAAGAGGGTAAAACCTGAACTTCGGGATCGCATTGGAGGCGTTTATCAATCTCTTCTGGCGAAACGGGTGAGGAATCGGGATACGTCATGGGAAGCGGTAGAGGCTCGGTGTCATTATCCAAGTAACTCTCTCTCTTCCGAGACCATTTCTTCACCCTTATCACCTCGTTCCCGCCGCCGCGCCGCCCTTCCACGGCGAGTCCTCCGGCGTCGGGAAACTGGCCTATCCTGAGGCCGCCGGCGACGGACTGGAAGAACGAAGGGCCTGCGGAGAGGTCACCGGCGGCGGCGCGGCACCGGAAGGACGAAGGGTTGCAGGGGAAGAAGAGGTTGCTCGCAGCATTGGTAGCGAACATTCGCAGAAAAATGAACCCAGGCGAAAAAGAACAAGATTGAAGTTCCTATTTTCTGAGGAAATGTCCACAAATGTGAGGGGAATTATTATATTTATGCGCGTATAGATTGGTGTTTGATGATGTTAATGTTGTGCAGAAGCAGTGAAGCACCGAAGGAGAGTATTTATATTGAAACGGATTTTATGGCTACTACTCTCTCTATTGGATGAATTTATCGTGTCGTACGTTTACTTAAACGTGAACGTGGAAAAGAATAGCCAAGATGCCACATTCAAACTGTGAAAAAAAGAAAATCAAAGGTATGGAAATAAGTTTTTTTCTTTTTAAGTATAAGACATATGAAAATAAGTTGTCATTAGAGAGGTGACCAGTGGGTGGATCATTAGAAAAAAGAGCAACTCCATACTTGAATCTATTACTATTGTATAAGGAAAAGTATATATCCACACCCCAATAATAATAGAAACATAAAAGAGAAGAAAAAGATAGAAAACTATAGATATGATAGATAATTGAATCTATTATTACTTCCCTTCTTAAATATTTTTTTTTTAAAAAAATTTTTTTGTCGTTTTTTTATAAGTCTCTTATATTAATTATTTTTCGATCCAAATATTTTTAATTATTTTATAATAAATATTATGTTAATTAGATAAATTTATTTTTTCTTTTTTGTAATAATTAGAAAAGATATATAGCATATATTAATTAATTAAATAAAAAGTAATTAAGAGAAAATAATAAAATAATAAATCCCAATAAATTTAAGAATAATTTTAAAAAACTAATTTAATTTGTTAATAAATTTAATGTTATTAATTAATTTTTTTTAAAGAGTGTGAATTAATTAAAAAAAAGTTTTATATTTAAAGACTAAGATAATATGATGTGATAAAAACAGAGATGAAAGGTGTTGATGTGATGTTCAAAATAATTAAATGTCCAATCATCATCGTCTATTATATTAAGAAAAATATTAAGGATACTATTTTTAAATGAAAGTTACAAATTTTGAAAGTTTCACTTTTATTAATTTAAATAAGAATTTGGTTTATAAAATAAAAGAATTTTTTATTTTAGTTCTTTAAAAAAATTAATATGTTATTTTAAAAAATTTAATCTCTATTTTTAAGTAATTCTTTAGTTTTAATTCTTATTTTCTATAAAACGATGACATAATAACAATATTTACTGACTAGTTTCGTCATCAACAAGTTTCATAAAACAATCATGTATAATTTTTTATCAATTTATGTTTTTAAATATTTTGTTAACTAATATGATGTTATTAATTATTTTAAAAAAAATAAAAATAAAAAAATATGATTTATTAAAACAATTCTATTGTCTCGTCATACTCCTTCATAACATGATAAATTAAATCATTATTATAATATCAATTAATATTATTACCTGATAGTATAATTAAAAAAGTCAAAGGTCAAAATAAAAAAAATCTATTTTTAAAGGACCAAATTTTTTTTAAAATTATTTTTTATTTAATAATTTGTCCATATTTTATTTAAAAGTGAGACTTATTAAAAATTTTAATTTTTAATAAATTTGAGTTAATGATAGAAAAAGTATTAGAAAGAATGTTTTAAAGAGTGTTTCTAATATTATTCTTAAAATTTTAATTATTATTTTATATGAAATATTAGAAACATATATATTGTGTTGTATGGTGTGCACAAGGAAAATGACTTGAGCCAAATTATATGGTGGTTTTCTATGGTCCATGATGAACAATTCCGATGGATGGTAGTATCTATAGACATTTTTGATGATTAAGTTAAAATATGCATGAAAGAGCAAAGGGTGAGTGAAATCGTTCTTACTTAAGAAGTTTTTGCACATGTTTAGATATACTTAACTAGAAAAATCGTTGGGTCGTTAAGTTCCACATCCAAGGTCACGTGGCTAAATCTGTTTGGGTATTTAATAGATATTGCTTTATTTTAGTGATTCCTAATTAGGTGTAGATATTGATTTTAGCTATTAAGTTTGATATTTTTTTGGAGTAATTTGTCTGTTTAAATTGTTCTAATGTTTTTTAGTCTTGAGTAAATAGAAAAAGTCAATATAACTTCCATAACATATTTGATTTAGTTTATTTTAAAGAAATTATTGCATATTTATATTTGTTATTTTTTTAAAAACAAACAATTATTTTCTTAAAAATAATTATCGTTAAATATGCACTAAATGTTACAATTGTCTCTTTATGATTAGTTTTAATTTTAATTCCAATTTTAGATTAAATAATTTACGCACAAATGTTTATTACTCATAAATTTTGTCACGTGTTTAACCAATGATACAATTTTACATTAGAATCGTAATGAAAAAAAAAAAATACAATTAGAGATTTGGAAATATGTTGTCATTGGTCGGCGAGGTGTGCGAATCATTGAAAAAAGGAGCAACTCAATAGTTGAATACTTGAATTTATTATTATATAAAGTATGATTTATTCTTTTGAATTGTTTCTTATCTAAATTAATTTTATTTTTTAATTTAATTTTAGTATAATAATCAATATATTATATTATACCAAATCTAAAATATTTAATTTGAAGTAAGTATGTATTTAATTGAGGTATTAAATTTTAAAATTATTTTGTATTTATTAAATAAATTCAAGTTAACTATATTTTTAAAATAAAACTAAAGATTGACCATAAAATTATATAATAATTTATTTATTTAATATTTACTAGGTATAGTAAAAAACGGATAATCTTAAAATAAAGTTACATTAACAAATATTCTTGGTATGTGGATTTTTCTTCAAAAAATCAAGAATGCGTATAAATAATCTAATCATGACCTCAGAAAAAAATACTTATACTTATTTTTGAGAAAGGGAGTGCAAAGGAAGTTAAGATTTAAGAGCTTAGGCCAACAATGACTAATGTGTAAAGGTCCATTTCATTAATGATAGATTCTTTGAATCATATTTGATCATGTATTTACTCAATACATCATGGTATAATTACAAATGTGTGTACATTTGCAGCAAAAGCATACAATCATAATTCCAACGCGATAAAGAAATAATGGGATTAATGTATGGTGCCAATTAATTACTTCTCATCCCATCAGATACTACGATTGTATTAAAGCCTCTTCAATCACATACAAAACCAGCCAAATTTGCAATGACTTTATGTTTGTTCCCACCAATGAATCAATCTCTAGAGCCACCTTGAAACCAAAATACACAATTATAGCTGACAATTTGAACTCGGGCTTCAGAGGATCTAAATGAGCTTGAGATATAATTAGCGAAGGTACAAACGTATGGTGCGTACTTACTTGTACTTTCACTTTACTTCGCTATGATTTGTGTTTGGTGACTTATTCTGAAAATCGGAATAACTGGTTTGCAAACACCATTTGTCACAGAGCATTCACAAAAGTTAGTAAGTAGCCCTTAATGTGAGAAAAGAGGAGAGAAAAAGTGTAAAAAATTGAACAGTGTTGTGAATGCGACATGTTCCTCTGAAGAATACTTATCAAACGATTGGTTTTAAATTGTGGTTGTCACCATCTTTGTCATTGTGGAAAATTATAGACAAATGTGACTTATCCAGACCGCAATTTGAAACCATGGCCAAACTCAAACTCAATGAATTTGTAACCAGTTAACTAATGCATCAAAGAGGTTATTAAGAAAAGCATGAGTGGTCTTGTTCTGAAATGGAAAAATCTTACATTTCACGCAATTTTGGGAGTTTCTCTATTGATGGAGGAAGTGGTTCTTCAAAGTTATTTTTCTCCAAATGCCTTCGATTTAACAAATATCAAAGAAAAAATGGAGTTAAAGATCAAGTTAATTACTTTGAACAATTTAAGAAATCTCAAAAACTAAGAATAATGTGAGATAATGCATCTTTTGGGCCACTTACAAAGTTTCTAACTCCTTCAGTCCACTTAAATCTGGGATGGTGCCTGAGAGTTTGTTTTCCCCAAGCCACCTATAAACAAATATTAACAAAGTAACATGATTCAGTGGTTAAAAAAAAATAAAAATGGGAATCACTTAGGATATTTGAAGTAAAAGGAAAACATTCCATACAAATGAGATAGTGCAGTTAGATGGCCAAGAGTTGGAGGAAGTGACCCTGACACCCCAGCATTTGTCAAGTTCCTTTACATATGCAAAAACCAAAATATGTAACCATTAAACATATGAAAGGCACAGGAAGATGACAATTGTTACTAAATAAATACATTTTTCCACTTTTATTCACTAATAACGAATAAAGTCAAATTAACCAAATAAAGCAGACCTCAACAGCATATTAAGAATTTAATTAGTGTTGTAGCATATTGGTGAACTTACACTGTCGTGACTCGTGCATGAAAACCATCAGAGCATGTAACCCCAGTCCACGAATTTCCCTTAGGTAAGCAAGGATCACCGTTCCAATCAGCAGGTGGATTTTGAATGCTTCTAGCCAAATCCTCCATTGCAATTACTATGGATGACCACAACAACTATATGATTCGAACCAGTAGCTTCATGATTGTAATAAGTTATGTTTGGATAAACTTCTCCATTAATATTTATAGGAGAGGAAAATGAAAAAATAAAATGAATTGAATTTCTCCTGTAAGCTGAAATCGATTTATACATTTCAATTTTGAAGACGTTAGATGAAAGAAATTTTATAAAAATTAAATACATAAGTTAATTTTAATTTGAAGAAAAAATTCAATTCATTTTATCTTTTTATGTTATTGTCTAATGCTTATAGAAAAAATTATTCAAACATGACCTTAATAAAAGACATTGCAAAATAGCAAGATTAGTAGGTTACCATCTCTAGTGTGAGTTCGACCACCAAGAGGTAGAATTTGACAAATTTCTCCTGCATTTATGACAGGTCCAACAAGTATCCCACTACCAGGGCTCAATGTAATTTTGGTTTGCCCAAAGAGTGGCCATTGTGCAGCATAAACAGTGACACCCTTAGTTGTGACATTGAGGTTGGAAAAGAAAGTATGGCCATTAATAGAAACGTCAAAAACTCTCCAGCTGTAAGAGCTTGGATTTCTGTTGTCCTGAAAATATAGGGAAATGTAGTAGTAGGTGCTAGGAAGGGACAAAGGAGGCCATTGAATCTCAAGTGTCTTCCCTCGACTAGTTGTAATTGCATGATTGAATGCTTTAACTGGAGGGAGATTCCAAAAGTCTGAAGAAGTCACATCTGAATGACTTTCCACAATAGGATTCTGATCCTTATATGGTTGCCACATTCGGTTGAATTTGTCATCTGGAAAACTACGTCCACAAAAAAAAATCTTAACGATTAGAAATCTCAACACGCTTGTTTAGTTTTGCATTTTCAATACCATTTGTGTAAACACATACACACATACATAATAAATAAATAAATAAATAATGTATCAACTAAAGTGTTTTTTGATACTGTAATTTAATCATAAATTATTGTGTGAGATAAATTTATAATTTTTAAAATAATTATTTTAAATTCATATCAAGTATTATTTTTATTTGTAAATTGAACACACACATATATTGACATGTAAACTATATAATTATATATAAATAGTTAAAATTAAAAGTAAGCAATTATTATTGTTTTTAAAAAAGTTACATTCATTTAACTTTTAATCATGATTGCTTAAGTATGATCCAATATTATTTTCATTTCTTGTAATAACAATAATTGCATTCTTTATATCCCATATAAAATTAAATTACTTTACTTCACACTCTAAAAATTAAAATTCGTAGTTTCATACTTTTAAGAAAATATAAAGTTGAAACACTCGTTTACCTAATGATATTTTCACCTCCAAAGACATTCCTAGCAACGGTTATAAGGGCATACTTGGTAAAGTCAATAGGATTATATAAAGAAGCATCCAAGCTCATCACTTCTAAAACAGAAATGAAGGGGCTTGAGCTACCTGTGTGTGCGTTCCTTGCCAAGCACACACTTAAGGTCTTCCCTGTTGACACTACCATAATTTCAAAGTAAGAGCTAAGACCTTTGGCATAATCCTCTGTGGTGTTCACAACACTCCATCTTGTCCCTTCAATGATTTGATCAAACACCGGAGGCTCCTTCCCTCCATCAAAACCTCCATAGTAGTACATGGTCTTCACAATGTATTTGTTGCCTTTGATGACGGGCAATGAATAACAATATTTTCTAGTTGATGTGTCAGGAAAGTAACGCAATGTGGACAATGTGGGCAACAAGTCTGGTTTATCGATGGAGATGGTCTTACCCACCTTGATATAGCTTCCATCAGGAATGTATGTGAGATTGTCTATGGTTACCTCTTTAGTGCCTCCGCAGTCTAAAGAATACCCTGGATGCATGCATAAATTCTCCGAATTACAAACTATTTCATGCATTGAGTAGTAATATATAACCACCTTTATATATCAAATATTTTAACAATTCTTATTATTTTTCTCCGTTTCTCTTTCCTATCATATCATAGAATCTAACATATCTAAACTTCTTTCTTAACTCTAAATGTTAAATAGGATTTGATATCCATGATTATATTTTTCATGCATTTATGGGTGCAATCAAATTATCAAGAAAAAACTACTAAATTGTGTACATATTATATGCAAGAATTGAAAAAAGAAAAAAAAAAACTTAACCTATTTATCTATGAACAACTGAATGCAAATTCATTATCTTATTAGGAGGTTAATTTGTGTATTAATATAATTTGTACCTAGAGGGATAGAAGCTAGGGTAGAATGGCCGAGGACAAAAATATTGACAAGCCACAGGAAGAAGACGGAGGGGCTCATATTGTCATAACCCACTGCCCCACCTGAGAGCATGCAGTTTGGGAAGCTTTTTTGGAGGTTTTGTTGAAAAATGGAAGAGAAAGAAATTGGTATGGGTTGGTTACACATTTAGAAGTGTTGACACGTCTAAGGCTCTCCTAAAAAATAGTAATAGTCATAACTTGACTTGGTCATACATCCATCCATAGTGTAATTTATAAAGCGACATTGGCGTTAACTAGTATTAATGGACAAATAGTTTCTTAAGATTATTAAATACAATTATATTAATTATTCTTGGAATATAATATATTTATAACATTATTTTGATAATTTTTTTATCATCTTCGTTTGTAATTGTACAAATAAAATTTTTAAGTTAATATATGTACCAAAAATATCCTAAGTTAATATACATGAGTCCTTGACATGTTTCTCTAGAATTTCTCTCTAGATAATGAGTTCAATGGCAAAATATTTGTTTTTAAGTTTTTTAGTAAAATATTTTTTATTTTTAAATCCTAAAAGTTGAAATCTTTTTCAAGCAATTCTCATAGAACATCTAGTCCAAAGATAAAAAATTAACAAAGAAAAATCTTTTTTACATTTATATAAGAGATAATTTATATAACCAAATCACTATTAAAAAAATCCAAATCTTACTTTTTTTATTAATTAAGTTCAATTTAGCATATTATCCACTTTTAATAATTAGCATCAATATTTAAGATTCTTAAGTGGGTAAGGTCAATTTTTATGATTGATTGAATAAGTAGGTTTCTTATCTTAGTTTTGTGGTTTTACAATGTTATATAAATTTTAAAAAATTGTACAAAATTTTACTCCTGTACTAAAATTTTTAAAGTAATTTCTTAATTTAATTTTGAGGATCGTATAATTGATCCTCCGTATTAATACTTAATTATATTTATATTTTATTATTTCAACTTAAAATATTATTTTATTTGTATTATAATTTTAAAAAATTAGATATGTAAAAAAACTAAAAAGTATTAAAAATATTACAAATTTACTTTATTTATGACAATAAATTAAAAATAATGAATACGTAACAATGTCTTAAAAAAAAAATCTTTGTTATCCTTACATTTAAAACATTCTTAAAATATTCTATCAAATTTGCTTAAAGTTGTTGATGTATTTATTTTTCACAAACAAGTGCTCTCCTTTATAAATATGTTGCAAAATCAAGATAAAGACCATTAAAGTATACTTTAGTTGTTGATGTATCATTTTGTACATGATCATATTTAAAATTATCAACATATATTTATCATTTATCTTCAACAATTATATTATGCAATATGATGCAAATGCAAGTATATATTATTTGCTTAATTGTATCTATGTGCCAACCATACACCAACCATGTACAACCATGAATTGAGATAAAAGTACTCTAAATGCTTGTTTCACACCCTTTTTTTTTTCAGTTGTTGTTGTTGGAAAAATAATTTTATCTTTTCTCATTATAAAATTAGGATGATCTTAACAAATATGACCTACTTAAGATAGATATCATTTGCTAAATAAAATCCTATATTATATATGGTAATGGTTATTGTATATTACATTGTGAGAGTTTTTTCTTTCAAAATGTCATTAAACAAAGTGGATTAGTTTAATAAATTGACATTCATTGTTTGAATTCATAATGCTAAAAAATGTTATCAAAATCCAAAAGTTTTGTGACACTATAATTTAAAGCATGATCTTGGGATATGCATGATCACTTCAACAACATAAGCCTTTTTAGGAAACTAAATATTTTTTTTCATTTTATAGTGCATACAGTTATTGAAACTCAACATATTGGAAAAATCATATGCTTTCATTATTGTAATAGACATTCAATGTCATTAATGTTAGGTTTTCTCAAGTTTTCAACTCCAAATACCTTGTTCACACTCTTTACAAATCTCTCTAAGCATATTTGATATAATATTTTCTTTAATTTTGAAGTAGTATCAACACTATCTACAAGTTATCCATATGCTAATATGCAAATAACGACAATGCATTCTTATAATGATGAAAGACCCCTTATACAAACGACATCAACCATCATTCAGAAATATTAATCATAATTGTCAAGGGCTTTTACAATTCAAAGAAAAACATGTCTATGCATTCGAAATTGAGCATTTATGTATATTGAATTTTAAATAAATAGTCATTGAACAATTAATTATGTCCTTGTTCACAACTTTAATCTATCATGGTTCTTGTAGCTTTGTGTCTAGTGAAATTGTTGACTAGTTGTTGCCTTTGACACTCAAGTGTTAACCTCTTGCATTTTTCTTCAAAGTTGTTCATGAACTCCTATTCTATAATTTGCTACCATAGTTTGTTGAAGTCATTTGAATTACTTGATCCATTAAATAAATGTTTCAAGCACAAACAATTTGAGGTAACATTAAATGATATAAGTAAATGAAAGGAGATTACACAATTTGGATTCATTGTGTTTAAAGTGTATAAGGGACAACTTGATAACTAGTTTATAACAACTAATTTATTACAGATAATTCATAAATAGAATTAAATTGAAAAATGTTAGAAATTTATAACAAATTTTAATTAAAATAAAACTAATTTGAAAAATTGTTACATTTGATTTTACTATAACATTACAACACAATTTTAACTACCTCCATGTGATTCTTTAATCCTGTTACATAACTTTTTATGATCTTGAACTTGTCTTTCTATCTTTCAAAATGTATTTTTAAAGAGTATCTTAAACACTAATTCTTACTTCTTTAATTACTACTTCTCTTTATTAAATGTATTTTCTCCATACTTAATGCATGTCATTTTTTCATAAGCGTCATTTTCCTTAATTGAATCTTACATAGCTGCAAAGTTGTTGCCATGATAATAAGTTTCAACTACTTTTGATTTCCTCTTCATTTTTATTACATTTTATCCCATTATTATAATTATATCTTACCTTAACAAAAACCATATACTTTTTGGTTAATTCCTATAATTGTATCATTTGAAATGTTGAGTCATAATTGAATAAGAACTGAATCAATTTGATGGAAAATCTAGCTCTAAATTTTTTTCTAACTAAATTTGTCTCCACCTTTATCAACAACAATATTTTCTAAGATGACTTAACTGAAAAATTGTGGAATATAAGTCTTTGATATATAACCAATTAGAGTTTCAAGTTCTTCATCAGTGGAGTTCACACCACTTGTAAGGATTTGGTTGGTTGGACAAAGGGTTGGAAACATAGCAAAAGATGAAGGGAACACGATAGGTTAGGGTGTAGTGGGTTGAAAAAATGAAAGAAGATTGAAGATTTTGAGAATTTTTGCCTATAAATGGTTGATAATCTTGTACAATATTAAATTGGTTGTTATCCATTTGAGAAAAATAAAAAAAATTATGACTTGAGATAAATAACAACAACAAATCAAGTTCAGTTGAGAAAAATAACAAAATAACTTAAGATGGATTGTGAGTTGCATGTAATTTGAAACACACAAATTATAAAAATTTTAGATGACACTATAAAAATTTTCACCAAATGCACAATTTAGATGACACTATAGAAATTTTCACACCCAAAAATATACAACTAATTTATTACCAGTGATAATTTTTTTTATAAATTAAGTATTTTGTACATAATGATCTTTTTCTTCTTTAAGAGACTCGTTCTAGAATCTTCATTTCAATCCATGTTTATTTTTATATTTGGTTATTTTTTTCACATTGCACACTTAGATAAAAACTCTTTTTTTATTTTCATTTTTCAATTTTAGTCTCATTTATTTTTTTAATAGTGAATGACTCTTATTCCCTTCTATCCAACTCATTCATGGTAACTCATTTAAGCTCCTTTATTATCCAATGTAGATCAATAATTTATGATCTAGATTGAAGTTCTCCAATGCAAAGGTGTTCTCAAGGATAAATTGTTGCTCTTTGATGCAAATCGATGCTCTCTAATAAGTTCAACATCCTTTCAATGATCATTCATTATCCATGGAAGGTAGATATCAATGTTATTTTTTCTTTATTTCTTTGTATTTATGGATTTTGATTATGATTGTGATTTTTTTTATGTTTTTTCCTTATTTTATCGTTAGTGAAATTTGATGTTGGTTTTGTATTTTTTTTTGTAATTTTTTATTTTTAATTCTAGTAAAGAAATATTTAATTTTGGAAAATAATAATTAAGTTTTTTTAGCATTGCTTTCATTTTTACTGCACTATTAATTTTCCTTTTTTTTTTACTAAATTTAGGTTTAAAATATTATTTTTTATTATGAAAAATTGTAATCAATATTGTCACCCAAGCAACGAAACTTGTATAAGCAATCTCACATTATTTGCTCCATTAATTATCTGCATTAAGGAACATGTCTTAAAAGTTAGGCAACATAATAAATACCACATTGGAGATGCTCTAAAATGACATAAAAATATTTATTTAAATAAATAAATAAATTTACAAGTTGAGACTTGAGACAAATATTAAGACACGAAAAATTATTACTTTTAAAAAATAATTGATAGCATAAAAAATAAGAAAATATAATATATATGACTTTTAAGATAAAAGTCAATAAACTTATGATAGATTATTATTTTTTATATTACCAATACATATATTATTTACTCACTTATGAATTAAGGGGTTAAAATATGTGCAAAATTATATTTTTAAAATTAAATTAATCATTGAACCAATAAAAATATCAATTTATGATTTATTAGTTCAAATATAATTAAATCATGATTAAACTAATAATTATTATTATATTTTTAATATTATACATTAAGTACTAAATAACCATAATTTTTAAAAAATTAACATGAGTAAAAATTTAAATTAAAATAAAAGGATCTATTATCTATTCAAGATTAAAAATTGTAATAAATATTAAAAAATTAAATAAAAATAAATAATTTATTAAAACTATTCAAGTTGTAAAGTTCCATAATAGTATATCCTTGTTAAAGAGTGAACATTTTAAGAAAGTAAATCATTGCATTCATCAAGAATTACTCTAAACTTATACTTCTAAAATTGATCGGTGAATTCTATCAACCATAATCCCATAGTCTAACTCAAAGCTTACTTTATCCATCCACAAACTAATAATCCAATAAGTAATTATATCTTGCTTATTGTTACTAATACCATGCATGTGATATTTAGTGACTAATCATTCATCTAGTCCCATTGCAGTTCTAGCAAGCACCTTTGAATATGGTTCTTCTCTAGCCTTTTATAATTTTTCATTGTCTCTCTTCTAAATACTTTGTAAAGTCATGAAAAAGAGAAAAAAATTTAACCCATCAATCACCCAATATATAGTTTAAAGAAAAAATTATAAACATTTCATATATGTTTAACAAATTTTCAATAACATCCCATAGGCTAACCAAAATCCAACATATTATTTTAGTGGGGACATGTGATTAAAATATGATAACAATTTTTCACTAATATATTATACAACACAAATAAGATGGACAAAACATGCATTTCTCCTATAGTTTGACACAAGTTGAGAGACTATTCTTGCAAGCTCTCCATAAAAGAGATATTACTGTTAAAGTAATGTGTGAACTTCATCTAATTGTTTGCAACCAAAATCTATTCCAAGCCACTAAAGTGTTCTATATACAAGCTATAAGCAAATTTAATTATGTTTATCCCTTACTTGTTGTAAAATCATATTGGTCTATCCTTTTTTATTAATTCCAAAAAGAACTTACAAAATTGTTACAACATCTTGAGATTCTATTAGTTCATAAATTAACAAATGATTCCAATCTTTTGTCCCTAAAACCATAAGTTCACATACCTTTACATAAAGTAAACTAGGTCAATGTGGGTTACAAAATTTCATATTATCGCCATCAAGTAACTAGGGGTCATTCCAAACTCAAACCTATGTGTCATTCCCAAATTGTCATTTATAGACTTCACTTACCAACACTTGCAATGTTCATATGTTACCCCAAATATATATAGCTTGGATTGTAGTCAACCTCCAATTCTAATAATATCTTAAGTTTAAACAAACTTTCGATCCGTATAAAACAAGGTGTGTTTTTTTATTTTAGCTCTTTAATTTTTTTTTGTTGGTTTTAATTCTTAAATATTTAAAATTTTTGTGCTACTATCAAGTAACAACGTTAAATGATAATATAACAACGATATTAAAACTCATTAATTTATCACATTATAAAAAAATTTAATCGCATAATTACGCGTAATTTTTTGGTAATCTATATTTTTAAATCCTTCATAAACTGATATGATATCATTGATTATTTCGATCATATGATATCATTGATAACATGATAAATTAATGTTAAAATCGTTTTCATATTATTATTTAATATTGTTACTTGATCATAAAAATTAAAATAAAATAAAATCTTTAAAAAGTTAAAATTAAAAAAGTTAAAATATTTTTATTTTATTTTATAGAGAATCAAAAAATTATTTAAATCTAACCTTATTAAAAAAATATTTATCTTTGATTACTGGTATTGAACCCATAAAATCAAGGTTAGAGAAGAATTTCAAGGTTTCCAGTATAGCCAAATTGAAATCATACAGATCACGAAATCCTATTCCATCACATCACATACTTGGGGAAATTACAAGGATCTAGAAAATGCTATCGACTTTGCACGTTCTCCTTAAGGTTTTTATGGAAGGCTTGCAATAGTTGCCTCCCAATCTGCGTTAGATGGTAAAAGAATAGTCTCTTGCCTAGCATGTTCTGTCTTGTGTAATTCCCCTATAGAAAATTGTTGTCATATTTTAATCACACATGCCCCTGTTAACATTTAGTGTTGGATTTCAGTTAACCTATGAGATGCTATCAAACCTTTGCTAATCGTTCAAAAACTTTTTCTGATTTGTTCTTTAAAGTATGTGTTGTAATTGATGAGTCAAAAAGTATAATTATGCATCTACCATTTAAAGTTCTTAAATTATATTTAACATTTATAGTTCATATCCTAATACTATTTTATGCAATTTAGTTTTCATGTAGTTTTTTTTTTTTTTTCTCAAACTGAGTAGGATGTTGTTCGGGAATGACTCCCACAAAACTCCAATCCTGGGGAAAAGACTCCTCAAAATTACATTACCTGCATTTGAAGACTTCTAACATTTCAAATCAATCTCAGATTGTACATCTCGAACCACACCCTAAATCAGTTAGTGCATTTTACACAAAAATGCATCTTGAACAGAACAATCTCCAACTAATTAATACATTTTGAGATGTCCATCACATGAACAAGCATTATGATAACAATTTCATTACATTTAAGAAATAATGTCTCCTGAGAAGAGTGTATACACTCTACCAATCACTTCAATACATGCAACATTTTCCTTGCCGAATGTTCTTTCATGTTGGTGTCCATTCAATTGTGACTCAGGCCAGTAAGCAAACATCAATGTTACCCCTGGCAGCAAGTATCACACTGCCCAAACACGAACCCAATACTGAAAAGCCACCAATCCAAATCCAAACTAACATTATGCTCATTGCTTAGCTATCAAGTAAAGACCCCCAATACAAAAGCATGGCGCCTCTTAGCTCCGATTTAAAGTTAGTATAGTACTACTATTTAACTAATTGATTACCTTTTTTTTTATTTATTTATTTAAAAAACTAAAGTGCGTTAAATCCACGCCTAACTAACCGGTAAGGACTCTATAAAACGGTCACCATTGAGTTCGAAAATAAAAAATCTCTTATTCATCATCCATCAAATAAAAAAAACCTTTTCCATGGGTACCTCTCAGAGCCGCGAGGGCCTCGAAGTCACCGACTCTGACTCCGACTACGAATATGAAGAAGAAGAAAAAGAAGAAGAACACTACGAAGACGCCCAAACACCTTCTGGTTCTCACTCCACCGAGGTCGATGACGTGGACGCCAAACTCAAAGCCTTAAAACTCAAATACCAAACACCATCTTCCTCCCCCAAAACGCAAACCTCTCTCTCCCAAAACGCCGTTAAGCTCTACCTTCACATCGGTGGCAACACTCCCAACGCCAAATGGATCCTCTCCGAGAAACGCACCTCCTACGCCTTCCTCAAAGACACCGAAACCGACCAAAAAAACGAGGACGAGTGGGTCCTCACCGTCGGTTCCAAGGTTCGCGCTAGGGTTTCCTCCGAAATGCAATTGAAGATGTTCGGCGACCAGCGCCGCGTCGATTTCGTCGCCAACGGTGTGTGGGCCCTCAAATTCCCCTCCGACGAAACCTACCGGCGATTCGTCACCGAATTTCAGAACTGCATGTTCGAGAACGTGTACGGCCTCGAGTGCACCGAGGAAAACAAGGTCAAAATCTACGGTAAAGAGTTCATCGGCTGGGTGAAGCCCGAAGCCGCCGATGATTCCGTCTGGGAGGACGCCGTTGCCGGTGACGGGTTCCCGTCGCCGGCCCGGCGGAGAAATGACCTAATGGAGGAATTCGAAGAGGCCGCGAACGGAGGGGTCCAAACCCTAACCCTAGGCGCGTTGGATAACAGTTTCATGGTGAACGACGCCGGCGTCCACGTGTACCGCAACTTTGACCGCGGGATCCACGGCAAGGGTGTCGCCGTGAAATTCGCTGGCGGGGATTCCACGCCGAACAAGGCGCTGTTGATGCGCGCGGAGACGAATATGATGTTGATGAGTCCTTTAAAAGACGGAAAGCCCCACGCGTCGAAGCTTCGGCAGCTTGATATTGAAACGGGGAAGATCGTAACGGAGTGGAAGTTTGAAAAAGACGGTGCTGACATAACGATGAGGGATATCACCAATGACACCAAAGGGTCGCAGTTGGACCCTTCGGAGTCAACGTTTTTGGGGTTGGATGATAACCGGTTGTGTCAATGGGACATGCGTGATAGAAAAGGAATTGTTCAGAATATTGCCTCGGCGAGTTCTTCCCCCGTGTTGCATTGGAGCCAGGGGCATCAGTTTTCCAGAGGGACTAATTTTCAGTGCTTTGCGACCACCGGTGATGGGTCCATTGTTGTGGGGTCCCTTGATGGGAAGATAAGGTTGTACTCGAAGACTTCATTGAGGCTGGCTAAGACGGCGTTTCCGGGGCTTGGTTCGCCGATTACGAGTGTTGATGTTACTTATGATGGCAAGTGGGTGCTTGGCACAACGGATACTTACTTGGTGCTCATTTGTACCTTGTTTACGGATAAAGATGGGAGGACAAAGACTGGGTTTAGTGGTCGGATGGGAAATAGGATACCTGCTCCAAGGCTCTTGAAGCTGACTCCTCTGGATTCACATTTGGCTGGCGCGAACAATAAGTTTCACAGTGGCCATTTCTCATGGGTAAGTTTGATTCACTATTGTTGTTGTTGTTGTGTTTCCATTAGGATCTTAATCATTGATGCTTATCCATGTAGCTACTTGTATATGTCAATTTTGGCAATATCTTTAACTACTGTGCTTTTAATTGTTTTTGATTGATCTTAGGGAATGTAGATTTTTTTGGCATATCCCTTTGAAAAAATGGCAAAATGTTTGCCAATGTATGATTAGGAATGAATGCAATGGAGAGAAAGTTAGGAGAACATTTATTATAGAAAAACATGGTAAAATCTTATATTTGTTGATTTGGACAAGTGTGGAAAAGACCGGGTAAGGAGAGTAGATTAGAGTGAGGTTAATGACTGGTAAAATCTCTAGAGAGGTAGAGGATGGTTGAGAAAAACTAAAGTAGAAACCATTAAATAGGATTTTAGAGGTTAATGATTTGTATATGGATATGATATGATATGATTTACAGTAGAATATTAAGGCGTCATATGATTCATGGAGTAGCTTGGTTGTTGTTGGTGGTGTAAAGTACCAACACTCTCACAAATTTCATTTTGGCTTTTCTTTTGTTATGTTATGGAGCAATTATTTCTCCTGCCATTATAGGCTTCTTATCCTAACGAAGTTGTTATTCAGATGCTTTCTGTTCCTTTGATTTTGGTTACATTGACATTAATAATAATGTTTACAAAGTTATACATTGGTGAATGGTGCCATAGAACACAGATCTAAAATTTTAACAAACCTGGCTTTAGAGACTTTCTATTTCCCAGCTATTCATGTTTATGTCCTCCGTTAAAAGAAGATATATAATGAAATAAACTTGTTTCATGAAGTTTGGTTTGGTCTATGGAAACTTATTTGAAACAAGGAATTTTCCATTGTTTTGGGTTGCCTACTTATTGGTTTTAGGACTCCTTTTTATGTATAAAATTGCACATACCCTGTATTTAGATGTTGATAAAAATTTGTCCATTTTTAAACCATCATATTCCTTATTATTTATGTTTGAGTATTATTATGCTAAGTATATTATTTACTGTTTGAGTATTATTATGCTAAGTATGAACTTGGGGGGTGAAAGCTTAGAGCTTTTGTTGAAGATGATAACAGTATAGAAGTTGGGTGTCCATATCAGATCACAGTTGGAATTGTTATGAAACTGATCTGATGGAGCAAGACATTCAAGTGGCAGATTGAAAAAATGATAGGTGTGCTAAACAATAATGGGTAGCATTAGTGATGGAGGAGATTTAAAAAAAATTGAAGAAAGGGATTCAAGAATAACGTGACGGCTGCAAGCATGTGATTGCCATGGGTAGATTCTAGGACATAGGATTAGGCTGCTAGAAAAAATGAATTATGATTCAAAATTTGCTAAATCAAATCAGTGTTGTTAAATAATGGCCATGTCGGAATGGCATGGCAGATTTTTTGCCAACTGCCATAGATGATTTGTGAAGGGAGGCCCACAATGGCAGCACCATAAGGCGCAATGGCGTGTTTATATGCTGGAATTTCAGCCTTCCGCCATGTTCTGCCATCCATCATTGATAACATTGCATCAAATGGTATTTTTACAATGTCGTTTGTTAATTGGGCTGAAATTGTAAAAAAGAATTTTATATGCATGTTTTTGTGTATGTGGATAGTGCCTATGCAACTCAAGATACAATTCCTTCATTCCATGTTCGCATACTTGCATGTGATGTGAATTAGAAATTTTATTTTAAACTGATTATAATTAGTAGCTTACCGAGTCAATCAACTTGCAGCAACCAGCAAGTATCTCATTTGTGTTTTTGTTTTTCAGGTCACTGAGAATGGTAAACAAGAACACCACCTTGTTGCGACTGTGGGCAAGTTTAGTGTGATATGGGATTTTCAGCAGGTGAAGAACAGTGCTCACGAATGTTACAGGAATCAACAAGGACTGAAGAGCTGTTACTGTTATAAGATAGTATTGAAGGATGAATCAATTGTAGAATCACGTTTTATGCACGACAAATTTGCTGTTAGTGACTCTCCAGAAGCTCCGCTGGTGGTGGCAACTCCTATGAAAGTCAGCTCAATCAGCCTTTCTGGAAAGCGACGTGGTTAAACCCTTGTTTACTTTTTTCTTTAAAGGTTTCAAATTTCTAGTGTTAGGAGTGCCTTTGAACAATATGTTGTTTGTTTGTATTCAAGTTCGAGATGCTGTTATTTTTCTGTACAGTGAGTTTTAGGTTTCCCTGTATCTATTTTCTTTCTTATACCGTGTTCATTTTGTGATTACAAGTTTGGGTTTGCTCACTGAACTCTCCTTTTTTATTACAAGTAATAAAAATAAGATTAATTGCTTATGAAGAAGAGGCAATTCCACGTTGCAATTTTTACTTTTTCCTTTTTTTAGTATTATTTTAGTATTTATATTTTTCATTAAATTTGATTTTAGTTTTTATATTTTTAAATTAATAACTTGTCATTTTATAAAATAAAGTTGGAAGAACGAAAATTATGTAATTTTTAAAATCGAAGAACTAATTTATCAGTTTAAAAATACAATACCAAACTCAAATTTTACTAAATAAAATATAGGAAACAAAAATATATTTTTAAAAATTAAAACTAACTAAATAATTAATACACTAACATATTATATATATATATATATATAAATATTAAAAATAAAAATTACCAGTCACAATTAATTTTTTATTTTTAAAAATAGAAATTTAACTAAGAAAAGTTTGAAAAATTAAGATTGGGAGTGAACTTAGCAGAAAAATGGTAGGAATAGTAAGTCCCTGCTTTGTTCCAATAAAAAATTGTAGTACCTACCAAATAGCGCAATCTTTATTTTGGTCCATGAATACTCTTTTCTAATACACAAGGACATGACATATTCAGTGACGCAAATATCATTTTGGTCTCAGTTTGTCGACTTGATAACATAAAAAAAAATTGACACTGAATTTTCAATGCAATTTTATTCTCAGATATTATGAACTATATTCTGCATAAAATATAGTTTATTCTGTTATTATTATTATTAATAATTCTTGCCTAACCCCCGTCTCCCAAGTCTATTGAAGTTTTAGTTTAAGGGCTACAATTTAACTTAAGCTAACTTAATATTCGAGTCATAATATATCAGAGCTTTAACTTTCGTTTATATAACTAGAAAAAAAATATTCACACTTAAAACCAAATTTTAATTTAAATTAAATATAATTTTGGTCTTTTTATTTTATTTAATTCATAATTTTATTTTTTTATTTTAAAATAATAACATTTAGTTATTATATTTTTAAAAATTCATAATTTTAATCTAATTTTTAATTTTATCTATATTTTAATTAATTATTTATTTTTATGGTACCTTAAATAAATATATTATATTTAGAGATCAGATGTATTAATATAAAAAGGAATAAAATATAGATAAAATTAAAAATTAGATAAAAATTACAAATTTTTTAAAATAAAAAATAATTTTATTTATTCAAATAAAAAATCAAAATTATAAATTTAAAAAAATAGAAGAAGCAAAATTGAATTTAAGCCTTTTAATTTTTTGGGCCAAACTATGATACCATCTATTGAGGGGAAGGTATTTGGCCACCCCAAAACCAATTTAGTTTTGCTTATATGTATATACATTTAGTTGTCTTTTTGCACAATTGTCATGCTGCATTGGACGTTGTTTTCCGTCTCTGTCTTTGATATATTTGTTTTGGAAATGTCTATTATTTAATGGACCCAAAATGTTCCAGACAAAAAAATATACTAAAAAATATTCATTATTTCTTTTTTAGTCTAATTACTTTATTGATAATAATTTCTTTAGAAATTACGGTAGTAATTTAACATTAATGATTTTTAGAGTTTTGAAGAGAGGTTGAATGATTTATTGATCATGAAAATATTCTTTTTAATATTACAACTAAGAAATTATATGCTTTTAATAGTCAAAGTTTCTAAGATTTTCATTAATTACTTCATTAATAAATTAATTCGCTTTACATACTAGGGTTAGTCTAGTGAGAAGAAAATTGAACAATATGTATAAAGTTATAAGCTTTAATTTCAACACAATCATCAAAAGAAATTTTTATTTATTTACAAGAATTAAATTTAAATATTAAAAAATTTATGAAATAAATTTTAAAAAAAAATTGGACATATTGTTCGACCAATTTAATTAAATTTTTGTTAAAATTTTCTTATTTTGACCCTTCATAAAAAGTTTTGAATAATGAAAATTTTCAAGGCGTAACTTTGGAACAAAATACAGCACAAGGTTTTTTTTAGATATCTTTTTTGTTTATGTTGAACATGACATGATAGTACCATATGAAGCTAATTATTGATGATTTTGACTATAAAAAGTATCATTGAGTTAAGCTTTCCATGACAATTGTAGGGTTTTTTTTCACTAATTTACATTTTATATAAACAATAATAATTATTACTTGTCTGGTAATTGGTGAAGTTTAATATATTAAACTTTGAAAATATAATTTTAATTTTTACATTCTACTCCATCCCTACTTATGAAATTTAAATATAATCATTGAATGCTTTTATTTTAAAGTTCCTAATGATAAAGACAGAGGTATTATAATTTATGTTTTATAGGGATGTGAAAATAAATAAAGTCAACTTAACCAGTTAGAAAACTTGCTTGACTTAAATTGGTTTTGCCATTTACTAGGAAATATTAATCCAATCCAAATAAGTTACTTAAGTATGCTCATTTAGATTATTAAATAAGTTAATCAATTAAATTTAATTGACATTTTTAGTTTGTTTTGACAGTAAAATGTTTTATTTTTTTATTCATTTACCTTCTGTTTGGAGTAAAAAAAGAAAAGAATTTAAGAAAAAAAAATGAGAAAAGAAAATAAGAGAAAAAATGAGAAAAGAAAATTAGAGATTTGATAAGAAATTGGATAGAAAATAAGATTATTTGTTTGAATTAAAATAGAGTTGGATTGAAGAGAAATATTTAAATTAAAGTTGTTTATTTAATAAAAAATAAGAAAAAAAATTGAATTACTTTTAAGATTATCATTTTTAACTTAAAAATAATTCTTTTTTTTTATAAATATTATATTAAAATATCAAAATTACGTCACATAGTCTATTAAGATAATAGATAATTGATTACATGGTCAAAATACTAAATGTCCTTATTTATTCACCATATAATCGATTATCTTAGGTCCATAAACAATTGTACGGAGAAGGACCTAAAAATACACCTACAATAGTAGAGAAAAAGAATCGCAATGGAGAAGAAGGTTACCCTTTCTTCCAAAGCAAAAACAAAAAAGAAGGACCCATGAGATCCATGAAGGGCACAACAATTTTTGTTCCAATTTTTTCATAAATGATTGCATTTGAGAAGAGAAAGCAACAAAGGTGGATTCCATTTAAATTTTTAAAAACTTCCTTCCATTTCAACACAACCAAACCAAAAGAATTTGGTATCTTGTCTTCTTTGCTTCTCTCTCCCTTTCTATGTTAATTCAATACAACCAAACAAAAAATTATTGAAGCTTTAAATTATTTGGACTTTACTTAAGTCTTGAGATTTTCAAGAAAAAACACAAAAGAACAAATGACCCAGAATGGGAATGTGCAACTTCGATTGCAAGAGAAGTAGAGTCACAAAGTAGTGTGAGAGAGAAATCCTAAGTTGCCTTTGTGTTGAAATACATCACAAACGAATTATTGAAAGAGTAAAATGATACATTTACAAACAAAATACAAACTTATTTTACATTACGCTTCTAAGTTGGTGGGTCAACTTATTGATCCTCAGACTAAATTTGTTAAGTTTATAAATTAAGTGGATTAAGCTAAAAACTTAAGCATGTTTAAATGGATTGAGAATTTTAAGGTATTTATAAATAGACTTTTGATATTTATACCCCCATAATTAAAAGTATATCTCTCTTTTTCTATTATATATTTTTTTGTTACTAAAATACCTTTTTTATATAATCAATATAAACCTTAATTTTATGTTATCTTATTATTTTATCCCTAATTTTACATCCTTTATCTTTCCTTCTTCGTTTTTTAAACCTATTTTTGCAATCCTTCTTCAGTATTCATTACACCTATTTTTTACGAATTTTTTAATCTTATTCTTGCACCTCTATCAGCCACTTTATTTTAATCTCTTTTTTTGTATAAAAATAGTACTACATTTATTCCTATTTATAAGATCCAAATTTTTAAAGATGTTTATTCTTTTATATAAGATCAAATTTATGTCGTCTAATGCATTAGGTTTTTTAGACTAAAATATCTGTAATTAAATAAGAGAAGATTGTATTAATATATATTTAGAAGACATAGAAGATAATTAATGATAATAGTATTTTTGAAAAAAATATATAAATTTAAGATAAATTTATTGTTATCAACTAAATTAATCATATTTTCTTAATTTTAATGAATTAGGTAATTGAGTCTTATAAATAAAAACAAAACTAGTAATTTATTTGACAATTTGATTAACTTTCAAGTGAATATTATGATACATAATAACTTCAAATACTTAATATTCTTGATTTTTTTTTCAAATGAATATGTGATCAAAAGGATAAGTAGTTTATTTCATCACATGCAGTGCATTTTTTTCTCTTGGTTTGTGATTGCATTTTAGGTAACTATTTTCTTTATTAAGTACTTTTCAAAATGATAATTGGTATTCCATAAAGTGTTTTCTAGAAGAATAATTATCTTTTTAAAAAGTATTGTTTAAAATGGTAATTAGTATTTCAAAAGTATTTTCTGAAACAATAATTATTATTTTGAAAAGTAATTTTTAAAATAATAATTAATATTTTAGAATGTACTTTTTGAATGAACAAATATCATTTTGCAAAACTTATTTGATTTGCAATAGATGAAGATGGTGGGTGGACGATATACATAGCGCTGATTGACCATATGATGCCAATAATTATGAAACTATGACGCAATAATTTTGCCTTAAAAAGACAACTGTATAATTGAGTCTGCGTCCTTTCCGTGGACGTCAAAGGAGCGTCAAAACCGTAATGTAAAAGCTTAAGACTATTTGTCCCTTTGCGGTGTCAGCGAAACTTTCTCTCCTCCCTATCTATCTTTTTCACATTTCCTTTTCAATCATTACCCATTTTATGCAACTTTCTATTTTTAATACTGACATGCTACATTTTTCAAATCATTAAATTGGAATAATAAAAATTAATTACACTGATCATATATTTTTGACAAATTCTTAAATTTTTTCCCATATCTTTCTTTTTACTTTAACACCGTAACTCCTTAATTGTTTAAAATATATTATATTGACATTAATCTTGTTATTTTAAAACACGTTATATTATGTATCTTTATAAAGGAGGTTCTTATAAATACTAAAAAATAGTAATCGTATGTAATATAAAGGAACCTAAGAAGATATCAATAAAATTTGCTCGAATAATTTTCAATCTAAAAAAACCAACTGCTATCTTAAAATGGAATGGATTTGTTTTTTTCTTAACTTCTCTCACTGGAACAAATTTTTTTTCATAGTAGTTAGTAGCGCGTATGTCACTATATTTATTTATTTTAGTATGTTACTATTTTATAGTTTTTTTGTTAATATTTTATAAAAGTATTAAATAAATAAGTAAACAAATTTAACTTTTTTTTATATTAACAATATTAGTTCTTTTTACATATGATCTTTTACATATCACATGTTCATATAAGAATACTAGTAATTAATATATTAGGGGAAAAGGCTATTAATTATCACGCATAATTTAACGTGATTTAGTCTCGCATAATTACGACTATATGAATAAGATTCTGTTAATAAACAAGGGTACGGGATAATTAATGTTTGTTGTAGACATTCTTAAATTCCTTATAGAACTATTTCATGTCTACCTCCCCTCTACCAGGCCATGCAAACTCATACCTAATCTCATGTCTTTAACAATTGAAAATAAATTAATGGAGTAAAATATATTTTACCATTTGAGGTATAACTGTTTCTCAACTTTATCATCTTCTATGTTTTTCTTTGCCACTTGCCCAAAATTAGGTTTTAAGTGTAAATGTTTATTTTCTAGTTAGATAAAACGAAAGTTTAAGTACTAATGAAAGACTCAAGTATTAATAGCATGTTTGTAACAGTGATGGAACACATTGAAAAATCTTGGTTGCCTTAAAACTATTCTATAGTGTGGTGGAAAAATCATGTGGCAACACGATTTCAATGTAGTTCCAAACATACCATAAGTAAGTTGATTGGAAAGTCTCTCACATGTTAAAAATAAAAAATAAATTATACTTCTTGAAATAAATTTTCAAGAGACTAAGGAATGAATTGAAAAAATTATTAGATAATCTTGAAGTATCATTTATTTATGGTATTAAGTAATTTTATTTAATATATATTTAAATTTTTAAATTTAAGATAAAGTAATTAATAACACTTAATTATATATTATGTAAAGATTGATAAAAGTTTTACAAGATAGTCATATATAATTTTTTTAATAAATTATATTTTTAAATAATATTTAAAATAATTAATGATACTAAATTAGTTAATAAGAAATTTAAAAATATAATTTAATAAAAAAATTATATATTATATTTTTGTCAAACTTTTTGATAATATAATAAATTATTGAATTATCAAAATCGTTATTATAACATCATTTAAAGAATAATAGATATTAAAATAAAAAAAATTATTTGATATTAAAAACTAAAATAAAATAAAAATAAAAATTAAATAATTAATATAAAAAATAATCAAAATTAAAATATCGATATTTTTTTAAAGATCAAACTAATATTTGAGTCAATTAAAAAAAATAAAATTATAATGAACTAAGAAGCAGTTTACATATTCACATTTACAAGGTCATCTGCTTATAGCAACGTTTAAGAAAGTGGAATGTTTTGTTAAAAAAAAGAAAGTGTAACGTAGAATCTTAAAATTTCCTCTTGCATTTTTGTCTCTACCCTTGGTGGCTGATTCTGCAGCCATTACTTTCTACATTAAATTTGTTTCCTTTCTCGGCCTTTTGGTCCTTTTAACAATAAAAAATTATACGATATATGTAACGTGCGTCACGTGTTTATATGATTTAATTGAAAATTAAGTTTTTCGGATTAAAATTAATAAGAAACTATATTTCATGAAGGTAAAATATAATTTATACATCTAATATCTTGGATAAATTCGCTTCTTTGCATCTTTAAAAGATGACTATAATTACTTACATTTTTTTACATAATAAAGTTACATATGAGTTCACCATAAATATTTAATTTAGTAAAAAAAAATTGGTGGACACCAAATCATAATAATACGCAGGTTTAGTTTGGTGGAGTGATGATAAAAAAAAAAAAAGTTGGGTGGGGTGAAAATAAGAGAGGAGAAAACAATTTAAAATTTGATTCAGAAAAAAAATAAACTTTTTTTCATTTTTACTTTTGTTTTCATTAAGTAAAAAAGAATATGATCATTATTTTTTTCTTTTCAACTATAACTTCAAAGAGAAAAAAAATAAAATAATAAAGTAAATTACATTTGTATTTATTATATTTTTAAGATTATAAAAAAATTATGGATAGAAAAATATAAAAAATAATAGGTGTATATAAAGTATATAATTTAGAAAGAAAAAAAACATTTACATCACCGCTCACTTGAACATTATATCCAACAAAATGGCTAGAATGAAATTATGATGAAAATTCCTGCGCTAAATTTATTGCTTATGATATTAAGCCGACAAACCGTGCGACCAGATCTGAAAGATGTTTGCGTCAGTGAATATGTCATGACCTTGTGTGTTAGAAACGAGTATTTTCACAATACGATTTGACCACAAATGTAATTAAAAATAATAAGAAAGAAAATAAATAATTAGAATGGGAGGAAGATGCTATCAAAGAAAAAGAAGCTAATAAATAAAAAAAAATAAGTTAACAGAAGACAAGTTACAGATCCCACACAGCTAACTAACCTCCTTTTTCATGTTCACACGTCAATAACTTTTTGTAATCGGAATCAAACGTTTTAATATAATCTTTCTCTATTGGGCTTCATGTCTTTTTCCTAATCACCACTTTTATCCCATCCCTAAACCCTAAATCAGCACGTGAAGAATTAATTAAACTGAGCACATTGAAAACATGACGTAATGAAAACGTGCTTTTATTACAGCTTGTAATGTTCACTGTAAACGTGGCATCATCGTGGACACTACGCGGCCCTACCTAGTTTAGTAACTTTTCTTTAGGACTCGGTAAGAGAATCCTTTCCTTTTTAGCTACTGTCCCAGTGCGCACCACACGACATCTACATCTTCAGGTGATGCACGGTGGGGTCCACGTTAAATTCTTGTCCCCCAATTTTTCTCATCACCCGGACAACACATAACTAACTGTGCTCCAATGTACCCAACATCGGTTATTAGAATCTCTCTTAGGCATCAATTAGACTGTCACTTATTATACTCAATTAAAAAAAAAAAAACCAAAAAAGGCAACGTAATAAAGACAAATTTATTCTTTTTAAAATTAAAATTTGATTAATTCTAGATTGATATCCTAAACCATGCTAAAAATGTACTAATTGAAAGCGACTGGTGATAAGTTTTTCTTAAAACCAATCTTTATAGAGAGCTATCGTACTCTTGGGTGGTGAAAAGAAAATGAAAGATTAAAACTCTTGATTTGTACTATGCATCTTCCTCCGAGAAAAAACCTAGTGGAAGAAAGATATACGGAAATACATGCAGTGGAGCTAGCTAAATGCGAATTAACAAATACGATTCCCCGAGTTGTACAATTTTGAAACACACTAGTAAAACTAATTATGTTGCTTCATTGAATTTATTGAATTCAGGAACTAAGAGTGTTCCCAGTGGCAGAGTCGGAAGAATCTCCAGCAAAATCCATCATCATCATGAGCTGATGAAAATCAGCTTCGTTAATCCTGTCCCAGAATTCGGTATCCTTGTTCCCAAATTCGAGTGAGTTCATTTCCATACCTTCATTGACATTCTCGTTCTTTATTTGCTCTTCCGTTGGAACCCTCTCGGGCTCGCTCTGCTGCAAACTCAGCGACTCGTCGACTAACGGAAAATTGAGCTTGGCCCGTGGGCCGCGAAACTCAATCGCGGCCTTGTCGTAGGCCCGAGCCGCTTCCTCTGCAGTGTTGAAGGTTCCGAGCCAGACCCTGGCAGCACGGCGTGGGTCGCGAATCTCCGCGGCCCACTTTCCCCACGGCCTCTGCCTGACGCCTCTGTACTTCTTCTTGGCCCTCTTCTGTTTTTTCTTCTCTTCGGGGAAAAAGTTGCAACCTAAGCAGCCGGCGATGTTGCACTCGCGACACGTGTCCATGCTCGGCGGCGGCACAATCCGGTCAAAGCTGGTTCCGGCGAGAGGCTCCGAGGTCTGAGGGAGGCGGAATTCGGGGATGGAGACGGAGGAGGAGGTGGAGCCGGCGACAACGTTGGTGAGGGCGGCGACGATGACGGAGAGTTCTTGCTCGGTGGTGAGAGTGGCGGGGGAGAAGGAGGAAGAAGAAGAAGACATTGAAAGTTGAGAGAAAACTGAAAGGTGGGGTGGGTGGTCTTTGTGTTTGGCGCGTCCAAGTGTGAAGGTTATTTGAAACTGAGTGAGGGCCAGAGGGGGGAGTTGCTTATATACGGTTTGGGGGTGACGTGGCAGTTAGGTCCAGCTGTTCACACCGTTCATACACGGATTTTTGGATGATTTATTTGATCACGTGGGTATATTTAAGGAGAGTGACCGGGTGGAGTCCAGAAGTCAGACAGATAGGATTTGATTAAGTGACATGGATTTGTTTTTAACACATTTGAGAAATTATCTGAATAGGAAAGCATAATTGAGTGTGAGAGTTCCTTGTTTTTTAGTTTGACCTGTTCCAATGTTCATTCAAAGACCACTGTTGGATCAAACAAACATCAGGTACAACTGGACTACTACGGATGTCAAACTTTGTCTTTAATATTCATTCCCTTTCAACTCAAGGGATTTTATTTTATTTATATATTTCTTTTTTTTCATATATTATATATATTGTTATTTATTGCTTTAACAAATAAAAATAAGATGGAAATTTATAAATAGATCATTTTTAATTTTCCTGTGATATTTGTATATTAATTCTCGTATTTACTTCATAAAAACTTTAAATGCTTTTAAATATTTAATATTTTTTTATTTAATAATTTATCTTTAAATTGGTAAAAATCTTAACAAAATAGACTAAATCATAAGCGGTTTCCTTAAGGTCTTTCTACAAAATAGTACGCGCGCTCCAAAATTATAGCAAACTTTATTCAATCTCGTTAATCCTTTAAATACGTAAAACCTTTATTAATCAAACAAATAATGTAGAAAAAAATAAAAATGAAATATGTAATTAACTATAAAGTATTTGAAGTGGGACATCAAGTGTTTTCTTCATAACAATTTTATTTAACACTTTTTTATATTTATTATAAAAATGTTAATTATTAAACACCTAAAAACTTCATGGTTGTCTTACATTTGTTTATGTTTCTTGACTATTTAAGTTGTTATTTATTTGATTAAATTATTAATTTAATTTTTTTTTTATATTTTAAAATTTTTATTTTAATCATTTATGTTTGTGAATGAATTTAAAATAAATTTTTTTATATATTAGTGATGATGTGATATTAATTGTATTATTATTTTATTATATTTTTTTAATTGTTCATTTTCTTATGGTTCACGATGGCTATAAATTTTTTATAAAACATTTAATAAATACAATAAAAAAATTTATGATTAAAAAATATTAAAAATTACTTATTTAAAATATTTAATAAATAATATTAAATAACTTTTAGTGATTAAAAATTATTATAATTTTAAACTACTAGAATGATAATAACAAATTTTGATAATTTTTAATTATTAAAAATTATTAAATATCATATCAAATACTTCAGTGTGTTAATTTTTTTTATAGTTTTGAGTCATAAGAAATATAATAAAATAATAATAAAATTAATCTTACATCATTATTAATTAACAAAAAGATAAATAATTAAAATAAAAAATACGACCAAAATTATATTCTAACCTGTTTAGTTCAGTTGATATCAAATAACAAAATTAAAAATATATACATATAACCCACTAGGAGTAACTAGCATAAAATAATTAGAGTGCATAATAAAAACTTAGGTTCAATTTCTATTACTGTTATTATACACACACAAACAAAATATACATATTTATATATATTTGTAATTATATTAACTAAGTCTTAAATGACATTTATGTAATTATACCAAGTCATATTCATCATGTCATAAATGACTAAATTGAAACTTAAAATCAAATCTAAAAAAAAATAAAAATTTGAAATTCTTCATTTATCTTTTTTTTTGTTCTTCTTCTTTTCTTGTGTTTTCTTGTTCATAGGTGTTACTAAATATTGATACCAATAGTGATCTAGGGATAGTATGAGAATATATTGAGACTCAACAAATTAGAAGGAAGAAAAAATAGAAAAAAAAAAAGATAACATCCTCCCTTCTCCCTCCCTCTTTAAAAAAAAGGTTAATCTTAAAAAAAAATTCTTATTCTTCAAATTCAAATCATATCTTGAGAGCAAACCATTCCTCCATACAATTTTAAGGGTTTGGTTTCTCCTTCTCATGTGTGATGATTTTTGGTAAAAATGCACGAGTAAAAAATGATTTTTTGTTGTTTCATTGTGTTGTGATTGTTTGGCTTCTTTGTCATGCAATTCTTGTATAAATATAGTTCACCATTAGAGGAGTTCAAACAATTGTTATAGTAGTGGGTGTGGTAAAAGAAAACTAGAAAAATATAAAGAATAAGAAAAGAAACACAACCCTAACTTAAAAAATATCATGTTGGTTGAGCATTGCCAAATTGAATTTAATAAATCACATAGATGTTATGCATGACAATTTTATTAAGTTGAAAGTGTCTTTGAGGAAAATATTAGAACAGAAATGAAAGTTAAAGAACAAAAATCAAAAAAATTAAAATATCAAAATAAGGAGGACAATTAGAATAATCATAGTCAATGAATATTCACCAACAAGTTGTTGGTTTGAGTAATCTTAAGTTTGATCCCCTTAAACAAGGTCTCAAGTTTGAATCTTTTAAATAGAAAAAACTTAATTAAGATGGAAGATCCTACCAAAGGTGGTCAATCAAATTCTCTAACAAAAATTAATCATCGATAAAATTAATGAATATTTTGTACTAATAACATAATTATAAAAAAAAATCAATAAATACTTATAAAAATTCCTATAATAAATAAAATATATACCCATCAAATAACTTCAGGTCTAATATGAATAATTACTTATAACATTTTATAAGTATAATTGTATAAGTATTATACTATTCCTATCCAACCTTATTTATATTCATATAATATATTTATAAATATTATATACTATCTTTATTTAAAATTAAAATGTATGTTCTTAACTTCTTATTTCTCCTTCAAAAATCAAAATCTAACTTCCAAACATAGATTCTTTAATGCGGATGATAGATCTAGATATGTACATAGATACTTAGTATGCATATCTTACTATTTACACAAATATAACTATAATATGAATATTATTTTCTAAATGTGGATACAAGCATAAATATTGTAATATTTTATTCAGTTCTCATTAATTGTTATTCCTAAATTAAAATGAAACTTAAATTAAATTTAGCGGATAAAAAATACTAATTGTTACTACATGTTTTAGATTTTTTTAGAATTAATTTTAAGTTTTAGATTTTTTTATAAAAAATAAAATTTATACACGTTTATAAAAGATTTAAACTTATCTTTTCCTTAAAAGTTAGTATTTTTGGAAAGAAAAAAGTTTCAACAAATTTAAAACAAATGAAAAGACAACGATATTTTACTTAATATTTTTTCTTTAATTTTCTCTTAACTACATCTTGATCTTTTTCTTCGTTTTTTAGGGGCTCTTATGTTTTTTTTAAAAAAAAACTTTAAAGTAAATATAATTTTTATTTAATTTTATATCAAATATGACGATAGTTAAAATCATTTTTAAATGTAATTAATTGACATTTCTCCTATCTAACTTGGTCAAACCTTGAGTGAACCTTTGAATGTCAACCATCCGTCGATATCTTTTTTATGTTTCAAGAGTTTGTGCTAGGTCAAGCCTTGGATAGTGACGTGTCTGGTTGATCGTAGCACTTGGTAGGAACTTGGATAGAAGGGTACTAAAGAATCACAAGTAAGTTTAAAAAGTTTTAGCATGAAAAAAGAAAGTAATAATAACCTGTTTTCAATAGAGAAATGATCTTCTATCTCTCATATTATTTTAATGATCTCTTAATAAAAATATTTTCAAGTTCTCTATTTTCTCTTTGAAAACAAATTATACTTAATACTCTATCTAAAATTAGTCTTGAAGATGGATGAGACTTTTGTTTTGGTTTACTAAATCTTCAAAATAATAATAATTTAACGAATAATTCCAATGTCCTTTACACAGGGATACTTATGGTACAAGCACACCTAACATAAAATGTCAAAGGAAAATTGTTATGGTTAGATATAAATACAAACTAAGCAATTGAATGATGAGACTTTGTTTGGACTTTCAATAATTAGGTAACCCAAAAATTGAATTATAGAAATTACAACTCAATAAATGAGTATTGCATTTATTTAATTTTTTTTATTTATCTTCTCTTTCACATACACTAATCATTTTTGTTTATTCATTCAGTTCAAGTAGCAAAATAAAGCATCATGCAAGTTAAACTTTGATGTATTTAATCTAACTACTCATGTAGTCTCAAATATTGAGTCCCTAGTTGCTAATTTATATATGATATAAGTTTGGAGGATAAAATAAGTAATTGATAATGAGATAAACAAAGGAGATGTATTCATTGAAAAATTTCTAGTTCTAATCCAAATCAAGTTTGACAAATACTAGGAGAAAATGTAGTTTGTCGATGGTTATTGCTATTGTTTTAGATCCTAGGTGAAAATTTTATTTTGTTGATATATGTTGTCCCTTGATATATAAACCTAAAAGAGTTAAAACGGATAATATAAAGACATTGAAGTTTATTAAAAAAGTTGATAATGTGGACATGCCTTCGAGTTTGAAAGAGTTATCCTTTGGGAAAATAAATAATGAAGGAAACAAATCAACATCTTTCTTTGAATTCAAATATTTATTCATCATTATATTCGACCAAATTATCTGCAACGTGTATGAAAAGGAGACCATTTTTTACAATAAAATCATAATTGCAAGCTTACTTTGATGAAGATGATATTTTAGATTATAATAACAACTACTCTTAGTGTCTTGGAGAGGTGGAGAAACAACTTAAAATATAAGATCTTATCAAATATGGCTGTTGATATACTAATTATTCTAAATCGTGGCATTGGATTTTATATTCAATGTTGAGGTAGAATTATTGACAAATTCGATTTAGAATCCATTGAAACACTTATTTGCGATTAGATTTGACTTTACTATAAGTTTTATTTGAAAAAAGGTCAAATGTTAAACATTTTTATGTACTCATATTTTCTTCCTTATATTTATTAGCATAGTTATATTTTAAGTTTTTCCAATATGATGATATAAATTATTTTCTATTTTGAAGTTAAAGAAAGGACACGAAGGTATGACCTTGAAGATTTGATGTGTTTTTAAAATTTGCTAATGAATTTTCTATTGTAAGCCTTCAAACACTTAATTAATGACTTTTTTCTTAAATATTTCTCTTGTTCTTTCCTTTTTTTTTTTCTTCCCATCCTTTCTCTTTCTATCTTTGACTTTCTTATATGAGTGAAATGAGCCTTAAGCTATCAACTTTGGGCTTTACAACTATCAATAATCAATTATTTAAGTAGAAAGATTGGTTATTGACAATTTTAGCATGTCTTAGATAATTTATTTGAAAATAATCTATTATTTCTAATTAGTAACTGATTGTTTGTACCCACAAAAAATCATATTATATATTATAAAAATAATTAGTCATGGAAAAGCAATAATCCATTAATTTGATGGAATAAAAAGTAATTTTTTAAATAAATTAGGATAACTAATAATTCCTAATAATTGATTATTAAACTATAATAATTAATTAGTGCAAGCTAACAATCCATTATTTAAAATTCATTAAAAATAAATTATTCAAAGAGTTCCATGATAATTCAATTATTTGTCAAAATAATTCATTATCCTAAAATGACATTAGATTTGAACTTTAAAAGTCAAATTTTTAGTGTATACTCATTTAAAATAATAATTACTTTAATGTATTTTTTCCTCCATTCTCCAATTTGGAAGAACATAAAAAATACATAAGAAAGATTTTAGAGAACTTAAAAAAATTCTCATTCTCTTAAATATTTTCATTTTTCTTTCTCTATTTAAAGATTTTATTTTATTTTTCTTTTCTTTTTCTCCTATATCTTTAATCCAAAGATATCCTTAGGGACGTTTGATATCAAGAATATTTTTTCAAGCCTAAAAATTATGGTCGTTAGAAATTATGATCTCTAAGAATCAATAAAATTTGTTTAGTTAATCATAAATATTCTTAAAAATATTTATATAAATTTTCTAAAAATTAAAAATAAACTTAATATTTTTACTCATCATTTCAATTATTTATCACATTAAATAGTTTAATAAAAGTAACGTAATACGTTTGTTGTAAAAAAAACTAACCCGAGAAAGTTAATTTTCACTTTCTCGTAAGAATGATTTTGTAGAAACCTAACTATAAAATATTCATGAAAAAATTCTTTCTTAAAAATGTTATTTTTCTTTTAAATTGATATTAAAGTAGGAAATCAAAATTTTTAATTTAAGATTTTTAAGAAACTAAATTTTTTTCTACTAAACACCTCTTAAAATTTTCTATTTTTTGTAATTTTTCTTATGTTCTTCATAGCAGTAGTATTGCTTAAAACACAAGCACATATTAAATGTGGATATGTATTTATCATTTTGGGGGAAGCTTACTCGTTTTGCCATACCCAATAGCCATTTGGACAATGTGTTTGAATGTGTCATTTCAAAATTTCAAAAAATTTAAGATGTTAAAGAATTGTATTGATGCATTTTAATTTTTAAATAAATATTTGTAAATTGAAATCTCAACACAAAATTTTACAAAATTAAAATAATTTAAAAAAAGAATCAAAATTTTAAATTTTAATTATACATTTAATCTTAACAAAATTTGAAATTTTGTAGTCAATCTTAATATTTTAAAATTCAAATTTTGAAATTGATCAATATATTTTAAATTTTAAATTTGGAACATATTCTGAATAAAAATGAATATTTTAAATTATAAAATAAAAGCATGCTCCTTAAAAAAAAAATTCTAGATCCCTATCCCTCATCAAGAATTTGCTAACATTTCCTCTTTGATGACCAAATTGACATCATCACACTACAAGATCGATTTGATATGACACATCCCGCAAAAATTCAATTTTGCCTTGATATGCTTTCAGAGAACCATCAATTTGGTTTCCTTGCTTTCACTAGGTTCATCTAAACCTCAAGGTGGTGTTGTCGAAATGTTGAACTAGCTTGTTTGCTAGAAGCCTCTCACGTGTGTCGATGGTATTGTTTCCTCCTCCATCTTGTTCATAGTTTCTGACCCCAACTATGTTGTTCTCACTCGATCTTGTGGTTAAGCACTGTCAGTGACACGGTTGTGGCAGAATTAATACTTTTTTGACCAATTTCACAAGAAAATATATTGACAGAAGAATTTTAGATTTCGCTCTGGAGTTGGAATTTAAACAATGTTATTTAACAAGATACTTGATAGAAATACTTAACATTTCTATAATTCTTGTTTGACATCCAAACAACAAAATCCTTTTCAATCCTCTCGCCCAAATACATTACCCCATAAAATTCATGCCAAACAAAACTTAAGGAGTTGCCAAAAAGGTCCAGACTGTCAAAGTAGAGTACCACTGGAAAAAAGATATGAACACAAGAATTGAACCTGATATATTACTTCCTTTAAACTATCAAAGAAAGAGATGTCACAATGATCCAGATTATCTACTAGAGTGCAAACTAAAAGAGAGAGAGATGGAGGAAGACAAGAATCGAACCTGTTATACTACTTTTGTATAGAAGTACTTCTTCCATTTCAAAATTAGTGACGCTTTAACACTAAAAAGAATAGTCTTGTTTTTGGTTTTAATAAAAACATTAAATATTTTATTCCAATTTTACCTACAAACAAATACAGTGATGGAAAAAGTTCCTGAATAGAGAATAAATAATAAGAATAATTCAATGAAATTGTTCCACTCAATAATAATGTCACCTAAGTAGAGGAAGTACAAACTAGGAAGACTGGTAAAAGAACCATGCAAATTTTTTCCCTCGAGAAAAAGACGGTGGAGACATTTCAGAGAGGAAGCTTGGGTGGAATATTGGCAATAAGTGACCAAAAAATCTAAAGCATTCCCAGTTTCCCACGAGGGAATAGGAATAGTCGAGGGAAGGCATCCTAAGGAGATCATTTTCATGCAGTAGTATGACACAGTGGTGCTGTTTTAATAGAATTTAAAAATAAATGAAGTAGCGCGACTATGGATACGTGAGAACAGAAAACATCAGAGAAACGAAAACAATAGGAGCATCATTTATGGTGTTAAATTCCTAGGTGCTCTTAGAATTGTTTGTTTATTTGGTACATGATGTGCTACTTCAATTATAATATTAAAAATAATGAATACAATTGAAATTTATCGGCATATTCCACACACAAGAAAAACACACATTCAATACAAAACATTATGTTGCTAGCAGAACACTTTGTGGGAAAACTGTTATTTAGTATAAAAAAATGCTTTCAAGAAAAAAAAAACTCTGAATATTTTGCATCAAGAGACTTTTTTCAGATCAAAATAATTAACCGCATCATCACTATTTTACATGAAATGGCATCCACAAAGCAAGGCATGCCAATAATATTTGGTTCAGCTTAAAAGAAAAAATATTTATTTTTCAAAAACTATTATAAGACTTGGAAAAAAAACGTTAAACCAAACATGCAGGCAATAACAGTAGACAGCACTAGTCTGCAGCTTATTGCTCAAAAGCGCAACTTCAAAAAGTAGAATGACTAAGTTTTTCTTTCTCCTTCATATTCTTTATAAGCTACTTTTCATTCAATCATTCAACCCCTAGTTAACCTAAACGGGTTTGTTTAGAAAAACAATTATACAGAAATTCCTATCATTTACACAGCAAAAATATAAGAATTAAAATATGCTTGACGGTTTCCTACTCCCTTTTTACTCGGTAATCAATGAAAATTTTGAAACTATGAAAATTCAGATCTCCTCCATTGGTTGTATTAACCAACTGAACTCCTAGAAATCTATGGACAAGTCAAAAACAGTATCATCAGAGCAACCACCAACCAGCGCGAACACATAAAACTCAACAAAACCCTTCATCTATTCAATCATCGTCTGAATCTGCAAAAAAATAAACTCCTTCAGTTAAAATAAAGTACATATATACACAAGCCGATGACAAAGTAAAGATCTGTAGATGCCGGAAATTGAGTGCAAGAACCAGATACAGTAGTGATAGTAATCATAGCTATTGACATCGAGATTTAACTAATCCAATATGTTGATTCAGAGTATAATGATAACCATGGCATAAAGTGGGAGAGATATAACAAAGGAATATCCAGCAATTAGTAATTCAACTCTAACCCTATAATTGATCCATGATCTAACACATTATAATAATATCTAAGAAGCCAATAATATCTCTAGGTTATATCCTCTTCTGAAATCTGAAACACTGAATTCTGGGTAAAGCGGCCACTGGCATCCATAAAGATACAGAAATTGCAAACATTCTACACAAAAGTAACATTTTAGATTGTGCTCCAGGCAAAAGAATAATAGAATACTATTCAGCGCAAGATGGTATGAATAAACTCAGTGGTACATATCCTAACAGTTGCCTGGTTGTTCCTAAACAAAAGAATAATAGAATATTAATCATACACTCAATCTGTCTTGATGAAATCTGCTTACCTGATCTTATATCCTCACCAACTTTTCCTCTATTTTTCAGCTGCCTAAAGATCATCGCACATATGAGTTTCCACCAGTATATATGGAAGATGAGCAGCATTATGAGCATCGTATTAAAAATATAGTAAAGAAACATATGATAACCCTCTGATAAGTTTAGGCACTGCTGAAGATCAATGCTGGAAATTGGAAACAGAATTATGGTAAAATATGATTAATAAGTGCCTTTCAAAACAAAGTCAAATGGATATGATAAAAACTAAAAAAGACAAACCTTGTTGCTTTAATAACCCAAAAAGGAAAGAAAATTAGCCGCAGTATGAGCCATGAAACTGCAAAGAATCCAAAACATACACTTGCACCAAACTCACTCCCAGAATACTTGAAAACCTTGGCAGCTTCCATGAATACATCGCTTGCATCATGAAGGGCGAGGATTATGGAGCCAATCCTAAAAAAACTGTAAATGCAGCATGTATAAGTTATCCCTTCATAATTCCAATCTAAGATGTTAGTGTCAGTTTTGCAATTTCAATTATCTAAATCACTCAACCTGATATACCAAAACCTGAAAAAAGTTTAAGTCCAAAGAAGGTAGACATGAAAGAACATTCTAATCTATCATAGAAAAGAAAGATTTGTCAAGCATTTCTCAGTTCTATTAGAGTTTCCAAGCATTTACAGAGACGCAAATCTAAGACATAAATCTATTAAGTATTGACATCAGATAGTTTTATTGCATACACAAAGAGGTTACAAATGCAATTATGTAATACGTGCCACCAGGAGTGGCAAAACATTCGTTTATCCATCATCCATAAAGAAATCCATCCAATCCATCTACTATAAAAAAATCCATTGGATCCAATCCATCTATTTATTTTATGAATGGTTAGTGATTCATCTACTATTTTTGAAAATCCATTGAATTACATAAAATAATTTTTTTAAAATAGTTTTAAAATATTCATCTACTATTTTTGAAAATCCATTGGATTATATAAAATCCATGAAATAAAATAAAAAGTAAAATCCATTAGGTAAAAAAAAAAAACAAGGGACAAATAATTTTCAGGTATTTTTAAAATATTGTCTCTCTCACTCCCCCCCCCCCCCCCCCCCCGCCACCCCCCCCC
>JAMLFT010000181.1:0-51746 GCA_026544285.1 Pachyrhizus erosus
GAAACTTAAAGAAAATAGAGAATACACTTATAAAACAATTTTATATTATTATTTAATAATAAATTATTATATATAATAAATTTATTAATTTTTATAATTATCTTAAAAATCATACTAATAATAAATTGTGATTAACTGATAGTGTAAAATTGATTTGTAATATTAGTGCATGATCATAATTAAATTCTAAAACTTATTTATTTATAAAAAATAGGTTAAATTACTTTTTGGTCTGTTAATTTATTTGGTAGATTTAATTTTGTTTTGTTCCAATATTTTTATAATATGTTAATATTTATTAGGCAATTTTTATTTAATTTCATTAACTCTTTAATATATTTTCTACTAATTTAATAATAATACTATTATTATTATTATTATTTAGTATCATCTATTTATATTAATTATCATTAATTTTTAACTGAATAAGTTTTTCAATTAATATTTGTTCACTCTATAGTGTTCTTAATGAGTAAAAAATAATAAGTTAATATATTATTATGTTTTCCACACTGATGCTTAATTTGATTTTTAAGTTTGATACTATTATTTTTATTAAATTAATAAATAAAATAATATAAATTTAATTTGTAATTCAATAAAAAATTATAGTCACTATACATAAATATTTTAAAAAGTGACAATATTAGGAAGTACTTGCATAGGAAAAAGTTTATAAATATAAAAATATCCATAAAACATAAATTTTTTTAAATATTTATTAAAAAATTTGATTAAAAAAGATTCAATTATTTTTTTTATCTTTTGATATATTTAATAGATTCAATTTGGTCCTAATTTTTTTTTAAAATATGTTAATATTTATTCAATAATTTTTATTTTATTCTATTAACTTTCTAAGATATTTTAAATTAATTTAACAACAATAATAATATATAATATTATCTCTGGTATACTAATTACTATTATTTTTTGTTAAATTTAAGTTTTTCAAGTACTTAGTTAATGGAATTATCTATTTTTATTTAAAATGATATTTAAAATACAACCAAATAATAATATAAAAATAAAAATTAATAAAATATTTCTTCATTTTACATTACTTTTAATGAAAAAAAAGAATAATAAGTTAATATATTGTTACATTTTTTTTCACCATTGTTTTATTAGAATTCAAAGTATGATACTATTAATTTTATTAAATTAATAAATAAAATAATACAAATTTTTTTTAAAATTTAATAAAAATAAATTATAGTCATGATTCATAAATATTTAACAAAGTCATAATATTAGTAAAAAGTTCATAAAGTATAGAAATAAAAAAAAAAAAAAACAAGTCCTTCAAAATATTTGTTAAAAAATTTAATATAAAAAAGTTAAATTACTTTATTGGTCTCTTAATGTTTTTATTAAGTTCAGTTTGATTTCTTTATTTTTAATATTTTTAATTAGATTCCATACTTTTTAAAACTTAAACAAATTATTTATAATAATTTTTTAATAATTAAATTTAGTAGATTTCAAATTTCAAATTTTATCTCAACTATTCCCAATTTAAAATATATATATATATATAATATTTTGTAGAAAGTATTTTATAAAAGTTTTTAAATAAATAAAATTAATAAATTTAAATTAAATTATTTAAGCCCATTTATTTTCAGTTTCAAAAAAATATTTATAATATTTTTTAAAAGTTTAAAATTTAAAATAATTATTAATAATAATTTTTATTGATTCAAATTAATAAATTTAAAATTACCATTTTAATCATAATTATTTATAGTTTTTTGTAAAAAGTGTACAGTTGCATTTCAAGATATTAATTTGAAACATAAAATAATTAACATAATAATGATAGAAATCAAAATACATATGACTTAAATATTTAGATAACTTAAGAATTCAATTATATCAATGTCTAAATTCATATGTAGAAAAGGTCATCCCTTAAGTTTAAATTACAAACAAAAAAAAATAAAAAATTACTATAAATAGAATAGCAACAATTTACCTTTTTTTTATCTTATTTTTATCATTCTTACTTTTGTAAATAAAAAAATATTTTTATAATTAATATTACCTTGAAGTGGTGTCATTCTCGTTTTTTTAAAAAAAAAATCATAACAAAAAAGTAAAAAAAAAAAGTTTATTTTGTCCTCACTTTAATATGAGAGAGACAATCATGTTAAAAAAGTTGACAAAAATTATATAAAAATAATAAAAAATTAGATAAAAAAAATTAGCATCAAATATGTTTTAATAAAATTATGAAGTAAAATTTTCACACAAAAGTAAATAAACATAGAGAATATGAAATTTTGTTTTACCATTAACTTTTTATAAAAAATTCAATTCAAAGTAAAAACTTATACACAACAATAATTAATCAAGAAAATTCTCATAAACACATAATATTCACCAAATGATAAAGTTGAGTAGAAATAAAAACTTCACCTCGTTAAAAAATGATTGAGCAAAATTTAAAATGTAAGATAAAATAAATTATTTAAAAAAAGAAAAAAATATGTAAATAGACAAAACTTACATATAATTTTTTGGGTATTTTTAGTGTTCTCCGATTCCGATCAAAATTTAAATTTTATTTGGATGTGAATCTTTAAGAAAAGCTTTTATCACATAAATAAAACTCCAATTTTAATTAAAAAATAACACCGAAAATCAGTTAAATGGTTGAATATATAAGAAATGGATCTAAAGAGATAGATCCGTATTCCATTGATTCACTATAGTCCACCGCCATTAATAAAGTGCCTCAGCTAGCATCTGATAATTTCCTTTGCCGAAACCTTAATCTTCCATTCCAAATCCGAATCTCAATCTCAACTCAATCACCTAAAGCTTTTCTAGTTCTACCATACATTCTCTGTCTCTGCTCTTCTTAATTTGTTAATTGTTATCATACGAAGTTTGTAGTAGAACAACTTGAAGCAGTAGAATCCCTGGTGCCTGTTCTTTTGGTTGTCTCAACTCAAAAAGCTATGTACATGAAGTGCCCATCATCATTACCATAATTCACAACCCTCCCAATTTTCTCTCTCTCTCTCTCTCCTTAAAAAAAGCAGATTACTTTGCCTGCTATTCCGTGCAATTTTTTCCCTTCTAATTTGACTTTGCATCCCCACAAAAACTATCTTTTAATACCATATGGCAAAAGAGCAAAACCAGGTTAACATCCTCCCTCTTTCATCTACACAACATCTACATTAACAAAACAAGTGTAAATAATAATAATAATAATAATAAAAAACAAATAACCATCTATGATATGATATACTTCTTGATCGTGGCTTTAGTTTCGATCTTACGTTACATAATTACATCACATGCACGTTTTGCATTGCATTGTGGTTGTGATTCTGATCTGCATTAAGTGGTGGTTGTAGATCCATGATTGGATTGGATCTGATTGATGTTGTATATTAACAATATTAACATTTTGCTTGTGGGAGTGGACATTGCAGGGCAAAGGCCAAGAGAGGGAACTGGAACTCGAAAGTGACGAGTCTGAGGCTGAAATTGAGGCCCCATTGCCTCTCACTGTGACTTCTCGGGTATGATATCGATATATTGAAATCTATTGTGTGTGTGCGTATATATATATATATGATTTATGGCATTTTGAAACTGCAAGGGTCAACGATGTGAAGGCCTAAGTTTGAGGCTTTTTGACATTGTTTGCGGAACTTGGGAATTGGTGCAGGTTTTGTATATGTTGGGAGATATCACTGCAGGGCCTGCGTTTAGGTTCACGCAATGGCTCCAATTGGTTCGTAAACGCACTGCAAAGTATCGTTCTTCTGGCTTCCCTCACCGCACTTCAACCATCATGCCTTCTAGCTCTTGGTAGTTACTGCTACTTATTACCATTCTCTTTCATTTTTCAGCAACGCTTCATTGGCTCTGTTAAATTGTAATGTGTAGGGCATTTGTTGGATTCTATAGTTTAAAGGATGGGGAATCAATGGGGATTCGGTTTAGCAAAAAGGACTAGTTCCCCATAATATGGGAAACCATGATTCGAAATCTCGTACCCACATTTAGTGCCTAACAAAGGCTCAAATAGGATTGTCTCTGAAGAAGGATACCTATAGGATTGGGGAGCAAAATAAAAGTTTTAAGGATGGGGTGGGCAACAAATGAGGGCATATAGTTAAGAAGTGAAGTTTGTGGCTGTTGCTAATGCTCATAATTTGTGTCCAGTATCAAACAACCATCGGAGGGTTCAAAGTGGGAGCTGCATCCTGATCAGACAGAAATTAGCTTGTGGGAGAGGCTTGGGAAGGCTTCAATGTTGGACATTGAATTGGGCTCCTTTTCTTGGGACATGCTCTCTTCACTGCACCACACCGAACACAGCAGTAGCAATGAACATTCTGAGGATGAGATGAACAAAGCTCTCGAGGTTCATCACTTTCTACAATAGTTGTGTACAAGCATTAGTATGATTAAATACTTTCCGAGGTTAATTCAATGTTGAGGAGTAAATAGTAGTCAGGATTGATGTTTTAGATGCAACTTATGTGTCATGGATTGCTAACATAGGTTTCACATGTAAGCCAATGCGTTGCCTGTGTACGGATATCCTCTTTGGACTTTTTATCCGTGCCCCTTCTATTTATGACTATAAACTTCATCCCATAATCTTGCTTTTGCTTAGTCAATTAGGAGAGAGTAAATGTGATCTTGAGCATTTTAATTGTCAGTTTTGGAAGTTATAAAGAAAAATGATTTCCTGCTAGTATAGCTTTTTTATTGTATATTTTTACCTATCCTTTTTGTACGTTCTAGTGGAGGTGAATATCTATGTAGGTGGGGCTTTTTTTTGGACAAACATTTTAGTAATTATGTATTGTATTTTCTTTGTAGTACCAAACTAAAGAAAGTAAGTATACATCAAACGTGTATTTTCTTAATTTGTGTCATAATGTCTCCTCAGTTGTGTCCGCATAGGTAACTGTAAATTCTGGCGGAGTTGTCTTCTTTGCCTTTTTCAATTTCCCTGGGAATTGTCCAAAAGAAGCAGCAGCTGTGATAAAGATGTCATCATCAAGAATGGCAACACAGTCTGAACGCCTCGGCTATGAATTTGCCAAGTGGATGGGAGTTCAAACTCCACAGGTTGTTCCTTTAGGTTTTATAACACAAGCACCACATCTGCAAATTTAGGCTATTAGACTATACTTCTACCATATTCCTTCTCCTCTACTAATTGGAACATGCAGGGTAGAGTCATTCACAATACCAGTTTAGAATGGCAACAAATAAAGGAAGCTGCAGAAAAAGCTAGAGAAGCAGCAAATTCCGAGGGTGATGAAATAGGTGAAGTGACATGTTTTGAACTTTTGGAAGCACTTGAGCTTAGCCGATGTCTCTTTTTTATGAGGTATGATCCACTCTGATTTTAATTAGTTCAGGTTTATAGCATGGCAACACAGGATACCTTTGCTTGCTTTGTCACTTCCAATAACTCTGGTTTAAATGAAGTGGACATTTCCAATGTGCTGCATCTGATTTTATTTTTTTTGTCGAATTTCAATAAGCTCGGCATAGGACTGTTTGACTGAGCTTGACATGCCTAAAGCAAATCTTTAAAATAGACTATCTTTCTCATACAAAACTCCCTTCACCTTGTGTGACAAAGCAAGTGTAATTCTTGATACTTGTGTAATTTTCTTGAGTTGGCAAGTTTCTCAAGCATGTTAAATAGCAGGAAGTTTCTCCTATCATTTGTAGGAAAAGTGGAAAACCAATGAAGGTTTATTATTTGGAAATGCTGACTGGACTTTTTATGTCCCTATTATTCCCTTCTACGGTACCGATCGTCAAGATTGTTTGGGTAGATAGTTGTAGTATTTGGACAAAGGAACTTCTAGTAAAGGTTTCCAGTTTCCACTGATTAGACAATATTAGTTTGTGTCCTGCCAGGTGGGGTTGGCATCAAGGTAAGGGCGTGTTTAAAAAATGAGGCACATAATATTCTCATTCTGAAAAGAAATGTACACTAAATATCAACCTCTTTGATGTTATCACTTTTGCCACTTAATGATGATTTTAGGTTTCTGGTAAATAATTATGTTTGTTCATGCTTGGGCTAGCTGTTGTAATTTCTAATGTGGGTTCTCTGCTGTCATAGTTAATGCAAGTATGAAACCATCAAGAAATGGTTTTTTCATGTAAATTTCAATATAAAGTTTTTGAATAGTGGGAACCACCAAGAAATAGCTAACCGATTCTTTTATTCTTCTCTTCCACTTCTGATGGTAAGCAATATATTGAAATTCAGTACCCTGAAAAGTATTATTTCTAAAGCATCTGTGCTCACCTTATTGAGAGTGTGTCACTAATTCCTAGAAAAGACAATGAAATCTTTTAATATGGCATCTGTATAGAGTAAATAATCTTAGAGAACCCTTGTTTTTAAGAATATGTCAATGACTATCACTGTTCATCTTACTGTTATTTATAATAGGAAAAAGAGGCTATCTACAGCCAATAGTACAACTATAGGAAAAGCACAAGGCTATTCTTCTACACAATAAATTTTGATTTTTAATTTTAAAGATTCACCATCTTGCAGTTATGTACATGGTTCACCCTTGCTTGAAAACTCCAGTGCATTTGAGTCAAGGGAATCTGCAGAAAGAACATCAGAAGCTCTTGGCAGGGTACTGATGCTGGATCTTGTTATCAGAAACGAAGATAGGCTGCCTTGCCGTGAGCTTAGATGGCGAGGAAATACTGCAAATTTGTTGGTGGCTGGAAAGACTATATGTGCAAATACAGATGCGCTAGAAGCAGCTTTTGATTCTGCACTTAACCGATATAGACCAAAGGTGATTAGGGCATTTCAGAAAGAAAGAAGGTCAACTTCAGTAGATTGCAGACTAGATTCTCATAATCCCGGCTTGATATCACAATCTTCTGATCTCTCTGACATCACAGAATTACCAATATCTGCTGACACAGACCTTCAAACATCAGGAGAATCACTGTCTCCTGACTTTAACATTGTAGCCATTGATTCTGGTGTTCCTCGGCGACCTCCTGCTGGAAAACGTGCAAATGATCAGGTTAATTATCCTAAGTTGGTTGAGTTGCTAGTTAATAGTTCTGAATTTGCCTCAAACCTGTTATATGATATAACTGGAGGGAAATTAGGATGTCCCCCATCAGAGAACATGGATAAAACTGATGTACATACAGGTGACACAAAGTTTTTAGTTCATGCATTCCGTAATGGTTTCCGTGCTGCTCTTAGGGATCTGCAAGGATTCCATATATTCCTACTCACACTTCACCAAAGACTTGATACTTTGTTACGGTCATTTATGAACATTATAAGCAAAATATCTTTGGGGGAATTTGACAAAGAAGATTCTGTGGTTCCTGACTCACCTTCACTGTCTGCTGGTGGGAGTTTTTCCTCCCCAACATGTAAGGAAAAGCTTGCTAATGATAACCATCAAGATTTTATTGATTCAGAATCACAGAGAACTGCTTCAAGAGCATCATCTTCAGGCAATAGAGATTGTGGTGACTATACTCCTATGTCAAGAGAAAGTTGGCATGGAAAGTTCCATAAAGGAAATGGGGAACCACTTCGTAGTCTCCGTTTGACTACTAAGCTCCGTGACTTGCATAAATTTGCTAAGGTTGGTCTCATAGGTAACATAACCTTGTCTACTAGTCACATGGTTTTGGTGCTGCTTTTGGAGTAATCTGAATTGTTGTTTTAGTGCAATTTTTCCATTAACATTTTGGATAGATCATAAATAATCAATCAGTTGCATATTGCTTTAGTATGCAAAATTGTAGGACTTTATTGTATGTCTATACATAAAATTTTGCTGAATCAGTTTCAGCCATTCTTATTTTGATGCGTGCTATTTCTGTATTACCTGGACTTCTGCTCTTGATGCTATCTTATTGTCTAACTGATATAAATCATGATTACAGTATGTAACACAGACCAGAAGGTTGCCGATTACCAAAACATTGGAAACTGTGGGTTTCCAAATCAAGCCAATAGTTCCATTTCCTGCCCCCCGTCCCCACACACCTTTTCTTCATGTGCTAATCTCATACTCATATAATCCTGTGTCTCAGGGTGATTGGCGAATAGGGATATAAAACTAAGATCAATGTAATCTGTTGTTTCTTTACCATATAAAACAGTATTTTTACCATGTTTATTCCTTATTTTCCACTTTTTTTATGCTGTATCATGTTTTCCAGGTTGATGCTGAATCCAATAAAGAATTGGAACAATGGAATGAAATGCTTAAAAGTGATGCCATCAAACTATGCCAAGAGAACAATTTCAATCCAGGATTTTTTGAGGGTAGTGATAATAACTGTGTTGTTGATGCATATGAACTTAAGGTTACCTTCACTTATTTATATTCAAAACGTAAATATAATAAACTCCTTTCATTTATGAGGGATTTCCATTCATGATGCATTATCCTTTTAACTTTCAGGTCAGACTTGAACATATTCTAGAGAGAATTGCACTGATATCAGACGCTGCAAGTAGTGAGAAACCTTCAGCAGTGACAAGTAGTCTGTTCATTGGTGGAGCACTGGCTGCAAGATCTGTATACACACTGCAATACTTGGGGATCACAAATGTCTTGTGTCTGTGTACCAATGAAATTGGACAGTCAGAAACTCAGTATCCTGATCTATTTGAGTACAAGAATTTCTCTGTAAGTCATATTTACTTGTATTTTCTACCCACAGTTATTTTAATATTTTGCTGAGATTTATTTTATTTGAGAATCAGTTGAGCTTCTCCTTGATGCCTGTCTCTACTTTCCTTTATTGATTATCCATGCAATCTCATTTAGGACTATGTTAATTTTTCATTGGAGCCTTATGCTCAGGCTCATTTCTCACTTTAATAATTTCTTGAGTTTCTAATGACTATTGTCAACTACCAGTCATCCTGAAAGATTAAGTTCTTAGGTGCATGCCCATAAGTGTTTTTTTATCCTCCAACACCCCCTGATTTAAAAGCTCTTTGTGCTCTAAGCATGGACAAAGCAATGATGTTTGTCTAACCATGTGATGAAATTTAATGTAATTATGAAGAATGAAGGTGGCAAGAGTTACACTATTGACCAATTACCTATAGAGGTTCTCATACCATGTTAACAACCAATCATCCCAACCAAAATGCTTGATTTGTTGTTAGATGCAAGCCCATTAATGCTTCTGTCTCTTATTTAGATTGAGAATCTACCTTAGTCAAAATATTCTTAATCCTTCTTATTAACAAATGATGGACTCGAGAAATTGACAAGGTAGATCTTGCTTGGCAGTTCTCTTTTTTTCCAGTTTTTAAGTTGTTAGTATGTTCTGATCTCCCTTGGCTGGTAGCTTATTCTGACACAGTAATATGCCAACCCAGCTCAAAAGAAATGATTTAAATAGTCAAGGCTAGCCTCAAAATTTTCTTGATTAAAAATGTGATTTTATGCAATATGATGTGATGCACTTGTACTTGCACATTTTCTAATATTCTTCTGTTAAAATTTACTTTTAATGTAACATTCCTGTCAGGAACGTGTCTTCATATTTGATTGTATTCATTGTCCCATTTGAACAGGTATGTGACAGTGATGATTATAACATCAGCAGCATATTTGAAGAAGCATGTGATTTTATAGACTATGTTGAACAAACAGGTCAAAAAGTTCTAGTTCATTGCTTTGAGGGGAGAAGCAGAAGTGTCACGTTGGTCCTCGCTTACTTAATGCTCAGGAAGTAAGTAAAAATGAAAATTATATAAGATATAGTTCTAGTACAAAATGATACTGTCCTCCGGAATCAATCAAATTAAATAAATGAATCTTAATAGCTAATATATTTAACTCCACAAGGGAACTATGTATTAGTCTCGTCAACTTTTCCATGGTTAAAATGGTATCAAACAATCTAATTTGCCACCTGGCAACCATAAGTTTCTTTGATATTTAAGACTATTACTGCAAGTGAGTGACAGTTGCAACAGGTTTTGAACTGAAAGCTTTTCTGGCGCAGGAACTATACTTTATTAGAAGCATGGCAAGCTCTGAAGCGAGTTCACCGTCGAGCACAACCCAACGACGGTTTTGCAAAGATCTTATTGGAACTGGATAAGAAACTACATGGAAAGGTTTCGATGGAATGGTATCAGCGGAAACCAGTGATGAAAGTCTGCCCCATATGTGGGAAGAATGCTGGTCTAAGCAGCAGCTCACTCAAACTACATCTGCAGAAATCACATAGAAAGCTATCATCCGGGAGTGTAGATAGTGCCATGACTATGGAAATCAAGAAAGCATTAACAGCTTTGAAGATCAGTCGTGGTGGGAGTGTCAGCCCCACACAAAGATCATCTCATCCTCTAATAGATCAATAGAAACTGCAAAATCATAAATTTTGCACTGCCCAGTATCAGCAGGTTAGAAAATTAGGTGGAATACAAAATGGGTTTGGAATGGCGGTGCATCACATAAGTTTCTGCGTTTATCATGAAGCAACAGTTTATCACTTCCAATTTTTTACGCAATTTTGGACCCACCCCCTATCTAACAGCCAATATCACCCAAAGGGTGTTTTAGTTAGTTTTTCTTATACGAAATGTATAACTTGAGAAATGGATCTACGGCGGTCCCATTTAATATGTTCATTGGAGCATCAAGAATTCTCGTAATAGAGAATTTGTACTCTATTTTGTAATCAAAAGCGTGCATCCAAAAATTGATCAAATAAAAAATCAGATCATTAAGCACATGCAACTTATTTAAAATTAAACTGTAACAACAGTATACATATCACAAATGTGACATCATGGTCTGCAGGCCTTAATAACGGTGAAAACTATAAAATTTCTTGCTTTCAATAAATTAAAATTGTTCATAATGAAGCATACCCAAGGTAGGACCAACAGAAATGGCGTCATTTTTCATTCTCCCCAAACCTTGCTGTGTTGATTATGGGCAAACGTGCCTGAGGCTAGCATTCAATTAAAAGCTTTATGTCCATTGACAACTAAAACAAACTATGACTACGTTTTTAAAAAAAATAAAAGAAAAAAAGTACAACTCATCCAAAGCAACCAAGTTACACAGGAAGAGCTTCTGCTAGTGACTCGGGGGCACCACTACTACCGTTGAGCACGATCACATTACCATCAGAATCAGCATCAACTATAACTGAGTCACCCTCTTTGATCTCTCTTGCAAGCATCTTCTCAGCCATGCTGTCCTCCAAAAGTCGCATTATGGCTCTTCTTAGAGGCCTAGCTCCGTAACTGGGATTATATCCTTCCTCAACCACCCTCTCCCTAAATCTTTCTGTCACTGATAGATCAATCTCTTTGGCTTTCAATCTCTCAAACACCTCCTTCAGCATTATGTCAGCTATCTCCTTTACCTCCAATTTTGTGAGTTGCCTGAAAACAATCATTTCATCCAACCTATTCAAGAACTCTGGCCTAAAGTATTGCTTCAGTTCCTCAGTCACCAAGCTCTTGATTCGATTGTAACTGCTATCCTTCTCATCATAATCAAGGTCAAATCCTATTTTACGGCCTCCTTTCTCAATCACACTGCTTCCAACATTTGATGTCATTATAAGAAGTGTGTTCTTGAAATCCACAGTTCTTCCCTTGCTGTCTGTTAGTCTTCCATCTTCTAGGATCTGAAGCATCATGTTGAATACATCAGGATGGGCTTTCTCAATCTCATCAAAGAGTACAACAGTATAGGGACGCCGCCGAACTGCCTCAGTCAGTTGACCACCCTCGGTGTAACCAACATATCCAGGAGGTGAACCAATTAGTTTGGAGACTGTGTGCCTTTCCATAAATTCACTCATGTCAAGCCGAATCATGGCTTCTTCAGAACCAAAGTAGTATGTAGCCAATGCTTTGGCTAACTCAGACTTCCCCACACCAGTTGGCCCAGAAAAGATGAAGCTGGCAATTGGACGATTAGGGTTCTTCAGTCCAACCCTGGCTCGACGGATGGCACGGCTAATGGCTTTTACTGCTTCATCCTGACCTATGACTCGCTTGTGTAAAGTCTCTTCCATCTTGAGGAGGCGATCAGATTCATCGGTTGAGACTTTCTCCACAGGAATACCAGTCCAGGAGGAGACAATATGTTGTATGTCAACTTCAGTCACAGTGGGACCTCCATCTCCTGCCTCACTCTCTGCTTTGCTCATCTCCTTGCCCTTTTCTATAAGTGCAGATATCTGTGCCTTGAGATCCATTTCTCTATCTCGTAGCTCTCCAGCCTGTTCAAAAATTCATGAATCATCAGCCAAAATAATTTGCAGATATAATTGGTGCAATTGATTGAACAAGGAACAAACCAATACACTGTTTTTAAACTCAACAAACTAGAAACTTTGACAGCAGATGGGGGATGCCCTCAATTCTCTGTTTACTCATGGTAAAACATTGTTTCTAAAATACAAACATAACATTGCCTCATTGGACCAAAGTTGTTTGGTGTCTGAATATGTTCATCGATGATAAAATTTTAGAAGTTAAATTCTAGGAGGCATTTGATACAAAGGAAATTTAGTTTCCCATGAATTAGAAGTCGGGTATGTTTGTTTCCTGTGTTTGGTTTTTTGGTTTTCCGGGAACTTTTATACCTAGGTTTCCCACAAAATTGTTCCCATGGGAGGTGGGAATCTAACATTTCGAGTTGGAAAAAATTTTTACTGCAGTAAAAATATCATATTGCTTTTATTATATCATTTAATGTAGTAAATGATTAAAATTAATGGAAAAGTTTTATAAAAACTAAATGTGAAAATCTTTAATTCCCAAGAAACATAAATATTCCCGACCAACCAAACATATTTTAGGCATTCCTAGAAATCATAATTCCTGAAAGTCATGATTACCAGGCATTAAATATTTTTCCCTGTACCAAACACATCCTTAGATTAAAGCAGTACCTTTTCAAAGTCTTGATTGCGAACAGCTTCTTCTTTCTCCTTCACAATCTGCCTCACCTCCTTGTCAAGCTCTCTTGCTTCTTCAGGTAACTGGATGTGTGCAAATCTAGAGAACTTAGCTAAGTAATAGACAAAAACAACTGCTGGTTCAGGGAAAGGTAGAAGAACAATATACCTGTGCATGTTGAAGCCGGACTCGGGAACCAGCTTCATCAATTAAATCTATAGCTTTGTCTGGCAAAAATCGATCACTGCAGGGTGATACATACAATTATTTATAAGCTAGAAAATACTTAAGATACACAGCATGAAAATAAGAAGATATAAGAAGCATTTTAATTCATTTAATACCAAAAAACTATACTAGAGTTCCAAAATAAATCCAAATATTGTGATACATTTCAAAGGGATAATACTAAATCCCAGAAGATTAATATGCATTTTAAAAATTTTCAGCAACATAAAAAAATTGTCTTTTACAGCATAAATGAAAAAGCCAAAATGAACAGAAAAGGTGAAGAAGTTTAAATATGACAAACCTAATATATTGGTGTGACAGCTGTGCAGCAGCTACAAGAGCATCATCTGTATAACGGAGCTTGTGATGAATCTCATAGCGCTCTCTAAGTCCTTTCAGTATTTGAATGGTTTCATCCACAGTTGGCTCTGGCACTTTAACTGGCTGGAATCGCCTCTCCAGAGCTGGATCCTTTTCAATGTGCTTTCTATATTCATCTAGTGTTGTGGCTCCTATACACTGCATAAAATATTAGGCACTTCTTAGAATTCCAAATTCCAATGATGCAAGTATGCAACAGTAATTGCATATATTAAGAAATGAGCATTGCAGTAGGTTTAGCATAATCATAACCAGATGCCTTCAAATTTCAGAGAATCAGAGTCTACAATATCATTCTGCATTTTTATACTATCAACCAATATTGAACTGCTGAAAATGTAAAGGCATTTTTTTTAAAATAAAAACATTCTGAAACTAAATATTGAAAATTCTACATTATTTAATTCAACTACATGCCAAAAGCAAATGATCATTTACCATAAATGCAAATTGATATATCTCCTATACCAGACCTATTAAACACAGCAAGTTTTTAACTATTTACAATTTAAAAACATTGATTGAACAACCAGAAGAAGACGAGGTATTCCTTTCTATACAATATAAACTTGCAAAAATATCCCATGTATATGACGATTGACCAGCAACACAGACGAGAACAAGTCTTTTATCCTTTTGTTTTACTTTCAATTACAAAGTTCAAGGGCTACACAACCTCCATTCTTTCCCCCACCCCCCAAACACACTATACAAATTGATTTTGAGGTCAAAATCAAATGGCAATATATCCATTTTGAACATGACGAGAAAATATTACCTGTAGTTCACCTCTGGCAAGAGCTGGTTTTAATATGTTTGCAGCATCAATTGCCCCCTCAGCTGCTCCAGCTCCAATTAGAGTGTGCACTTCATCAATAAAAAGTATTATTTCGTCACTTTGTTTGATTTCCTCCATTAGTTTCTTCAATCTCTCCTCAAATTCTCCACGATATTTAGTTCCAGCTACCAGAAGACCCATATCAAGGGTTATAACCTAAATCATGCAGAACAAAGGTTTCATGTCATTAAGAATTCCTCAGAAGTATGTTAAACACCCAAAATCCAAAAAACTTAGCTGATACTTGTCCAAAAATAAAATAAAATATATCACACTAATAAATGACCAAAAATGAGGCAGGGTACCTCAATACTAGTTTAACCGTCTAGATGCAAGAAAATTCTTCTGTAATCAACTTGTAGAAGACCCCAAATAAAAAATAGAAGAAATGGGATATTATTTTAAAATCACTTAACATACATCCACCTAGTTGAACATAGTACTGATAATGAAATAGTAAATCCACTGAATTGAACCATAACCACTTTATAGAGCATAGGGATCATATAATTACTACTAACCTTCTTTCCCTCTATGGTTTCAGGAACATCACCATTTGCAATTCTTTGAGCAAGGCCTTCAGCAATAGCAGTCTTGCCAACACCAGGTTCTCCAATAAGACAAGGATTATTTTTGGTACGACGACCCAAAATTTGAGTGACACGTTCAATCTGTTGCTGCCTACCCACAACAGGATCCAATTTTCCCTGCAATTTTGGTTTTGGGAGATGGAGTCAGTAAGAAAATAATTATACTTTTACACAGAATGAAACCTCATCTGCCATCTGACATAAAACAAACTAGGAACTGGCAATTACCTCTTCCGCTAGCTTGGTCAAATTGGTGCCATACTCCTCCAAAGTTGGCATCTTACTGTTATTACTACTTCCAGGGCCAACAGTAGCACCAACACTGTCGGCACCCTCACCAACCATGCGGATAACCTGTAACCATCCGGTGGAAAATACAAGATTTACACAAAAGTTAAGATTAAAATATATTTATACATGATATAAATATGTGAGAAATAAATGAGGATATAATACTAGCCTGAGCACGAATATTGTTTGGATCAGCACCCAAATTTTCAAGAACACGTGCTGCTACACCCTCACCCTCTCGAAGAAGACCAAGAAGCAAGTGCTCAGATCCAATATAATTGTGACCTGAAAATTTGAAGAAGTAAGCTAAATTACAGATAGGAGTCCTTTCCAAATCTGAAACTAGTTCAGGATCCTTTCCTTCTCTCTGTAACACATTATATGATGGGGTAGTTTATCTAATCCTCTTCTTTATTATTTTGTTCTTTCTCAATAAATAATTACTCCCTCCAGTCCTTTTTATAAGACATTTTGGACAACAATCACACAGACCAATAAAAGCAATAAATTAAGTTGATTTTACTGATTTTTTAAAAAATATTATCAATCTACCAATTTTACTCTCATTAAATTGTAATGCACCACTACCAAAAGACTTTATTTCAATAACAAGAAATACAAATACTCATAATCTTTAATAGAAACACAAAGATAACAAAAAAAATAGTTATATTAAGGACCACTAATTTCTTCAAACCTCTATACCTTGTAAAAAGGACCGGAGGGAGTATAACTCAGTTCACTCAAGTAAAACTGATAAAGGCATGGGACCAAATATAACCAAATCACTTCTATCTTTTTCATACTAAAAATGACGAAAGAAAGGAAAAATATGGAAAAACTAGTGAGAAGTAGACAGATGGGTAAAAGGAAGAAAATTCTAGGCAATACAAATATTTTTTGCAACATAATTACATATACAAAAGAACAGACGAGGAGAACACGGCCTTTACCAAGTTGGCGAGCTTCCTCCAGTGAGAGTTCCAAAACGCGCTTTGCACGGGGAGTAAATGGAATCTCAACTGCAACAAATCCACTACCCCTTCCAATTATCTTCTCCACTTCCACACGAGCATCCTTAAGGTTAATTCCCATTGACTTCAGAACCTTGGCAGCAATGCCAGTGCCTTCACCAATAAGACCCAATAGAATCTGTTCCGTTCCAACAAAATTGTGCCCCAGCCGCCTTGCTTCCTCCTGGGCTAGCATAATTACTTTGATTGCCTTCTCCGTGAAACGCTCAAACATCGCTTTTGGTACACATCTTTTAGCCCTTTCGTGTCTAGAAGAAGTTGTAGTTAACATCTTAGAAGGAAAACTGTGTCGCGGTCTCGACAGAGAATCCAAAGTATTAAGAGTACGTAATCCAGAAAAACCCGACATTCTTAATGCAGGCATTCGTAATGTACTCATCATTTTGACAGATCTTTTTAGTTTTCCCGATCCCTTATGCTGACCATGCCTCTGCCCACTCAGTAGACCAGGCATACTAATAGACTGAGCCAAAACCCTAGCCATGATTCCTAAATTGTTGGCTGCATTTATTAATGAAACATATGAGCTGACGGATAACACAATAATTGAAATAACAAAATGCACTCAAACAACCAAAAGTGCATGCTTCAATATATCATTATGAAGGACAAGAAACCAATATCAAACAGCACAAGATAATGAAATGAAACTGCAAGTCATTAATCAAAGAACCTAGTGGAAATATATTCAATAAAACATTTGAGCAAACACATGGAGCGCTATTTGGGCAGAATAATTAAAAATACATTTAAGCAAACAACTGGAGCGCTAAACCATAAGCGAGGAAAAACTCCACAATAAAAGAAAAGGGTAGTGACAGAACCTCCTAATACCAAAACCTAATTGAAAAAAAAAACTCTTGCAGAACCACACTAAAAGGAAGGGGGGGAAAATAGAATAGTGGATAGGTATTTGCGAAAAAGAAAAAAGAAAAGGGGTGAACTCACCAGAAGCTACACTAATTGATTGAGTTGCACAGAAAAGAGAAAAAAGGGAAAAAGAAATTGGAAGATTAAAAGGAAGAAAGAGAAGGCGTGGTCGGGGGAGGAGGAAGGAAGAAGACAATGAGATAAAATGACATTTATACGACGATGTTCATTTACAATCTACAAACAATAGCATACCTTTGTCTAGACCGACCTGTTTTCTACGATGTCGTTTTTGTTTTCTCGAATGCCCCCGCTACTGTTTGTCTCGCCTATCATTTCATTTGGTAGAAATTGGTTTATGGATAATAATTTATATTTTCTTATGAGTCTTATGTTATTTTATAATGAAAATATTAAATAAAAATAAATTATTTAATGTCTAAAAATATAAATTTATTTAATATTGACAGTATAAAAAAGTAAGAGAAATGATAAGAGAATATTATACCAAAATTTAGAATTATTAGTTAATCATTAGTTTATAATTTATAAAAGACCTTTTTTTATTAGATAAGAAAAAGATCGAGTGAAACAAAAAATTAGAACAAAAGATTATAATTGCATATGTTGCATCCCTAGTGTGTCAACTAACAAGAAAGTATCTAAATCAACAGGAATTATATATATTATATGAAAATTAACATTTGAAGTAACTTTTATTTTAATCACGTGATTAGCATAATAATTATCTTTACACAGTATGTAAACAATTATGCAGTTTTAATTTTTTTGGAGCAAGTCTTTGATCATAGCAATATAATTTTCATACTCATAATAAGGATAAACTTCCTATTTAATGAGTTGAACAACATGCAGAACATCAAAGTAGCAAACTACCTTTCAATAACTAATCATTCCAACCAATACAAAGGTTTTGTAAAATAGTCATAATTTCGACCAACTAAATTGTTGTTTCACCAACATTCCTATAAAAATCCTTAATAAAGTTACCTCATTGCATTGCATAACAACCCTTCATACCCTAAAAGTGTTTGACTAGCAGTGGCACTATTATCAACATTCAATGTTATATCATCACTAAATGGGGGAACCAAAGCCACTAGCCTTGGCTCAATGATGGACAGATTGTTAAGCACAAGATATTGATATGCTCTATAAATTAGTTGGTATAAAGAAGACACTTGAGCTACCATAGTGAAGAGATTATCCTCTTTATTTTCAAAGATTTTTCTATTTTTGCTACAGTAAATGACCCAAAACATAACTACAAAAATACCATGTGTACCAACCAATTTAGCAAAGTACACCTTCCATTGAACACCGTCCCTCAAGGGAAGGAGATTGGGGAGGCCCACCCTTATCCAAAAGGATTGGAAACAAGGGCAAGTGATCAAGTAATGCTCTATAAACTCCTCATTTAATCAACAAAAAGGGAAAAATGCAGGCATATTCAACCCTTTATGTGTAAGCACTTGTTTAGTAAGGATCGAATCATGACAAAGTTGTCATACAAAGAATTGAATATTTGTTGGAGTTTTCATCTTCCAAATCCAACTCCAACCATGCGTCTAATTTTGAGAATTGGTAAGAAGCCAATAGTAAACTCTTGACCAAATACTTACGTGTCATACAACCCTTCTAAATCCAAACATCGAGGATATTCTACACTAAAATTGGTTTTATCTTGAGAATATTTTCTCTCGCTAGTTAAAGGATATTCGTGTATAATCTTTTCAAATGTTAAGCCCCATCTTGCTAAACATCAACCATCCTAAGTCTAACATCAACTACGTGAATAACTAGTGTATGAATACCTAAAGGTTCATATATAGCCCACGTATCAAACCAAAAATTTGAGTTCTCGTCCCCTAACTTAAATAGAAAAATCCTCATTCAACTTATTGCCTTCATGATTGCATTCCAAACTGGTGAACCTTTAACCTCCATTCTTAAAAACAAATTTTTATGACCAATGTACTTATGACACAAAATTTGAACCCAAAGTTTTGGGGTCCTCTGTAGAATCTCCTAAGCTAGCTTTCCAAGGAAAATATTTGTTAGTCCTTATGGTAAAATGTATAGCAAAAATTGAAGAATTTTCTCTTTTTTTTTTTCCCTCGTGACCCCCTTTGAAGTACAAAAACAACTCCAAGCTAATTTTAAAATTGGATACGGAGCAAAAATCTTAAATGACCTTGGATATAACCTTAGCTTGAGAGCTTGAGTCTTTGCAAACAAGAGCACATCATCTGCAAAAAAGAGATGAGATAAAATAGGACCACCTTTTTTCACTTGGAGAAGCTTCCAACTTCCCGCTTCCACCTCCTCACTAATAATTTTCCCTAGTCTCTCCATACATAGAACAAACAAACCTGGAGAAGTGGGTCTCCTTGATATAGATCTCATTTAGGCATAAAACTAGGAGTCTTACTCCAATTCTACAAAAGCGACATAGAAGTTGAAGATGTTTCATGCATAATAAGTGAAATAATTATCACTAAAACCCATATATCCTCAACGTTTGCTTCAAAAAATTCCAATTTACATTATCATAAGCCTTATCAAGATCTAATTTAAACATCCTAACCCCTTTTATCTTCTCTGACTTGTTCATATAATGCAAAACCTCCTGCAACACTATGGCATTATTTGTTGTCCCCCTACTTAGAACAAAACTACTTTGGAAAGGACTTATTAAATCACTTAGGAAAGGTAGCAAGCGATTGAGAATCACTTTCAATATAAGTTTAAAAACCACATTACAAAAAGAGTTATAGGGTTGAACTCTTTGAATGATGTAGGATTATCTACTTTTGAAATCAAGATAATAAGAGATTATGCTATTTGAGGGTTAAAAGTACTTGTATAAAAGGCTTCATGGACCATTCTCCACACATCATCCCCCATTGTTTCCCAAAATAACTTGAAAAATATTGGTTGGAATTTATTTAGACCTAGCACTTATAAAACTCCATGCACATAAGCATATCAAAAACTTCCTTCTTCTCTAGTGGTCTAATAAGGGCCAATTTACCGTTTGTAAGAAGCTTGGTCCAAGAAGTTGGCATTTGTCCCCCTCTTGTGCCCTCTTTCTAACAAAACAATTATTTAAAAAACTTCACTAGTCATTGAAGAATATCCATATTTGTACACCATTCTCTAAATGGAAAGAACAAGCCATGTACCTTATTTCTTTTTCTCTTACTCCATATTAAACCAATGATTACAAAACTAGACACGTCCAACCATTTGTTGATTCAAGTTAATGGCTACACAAACTCTTGCAAATTTCCCCTTAGAAACCTCAATCGCGACATATCTACTTTGACAAGCTTGCCCATCGTCACTACTAGCGCTAGTAATATGCTTTCATTGTAATATTATAATTCTAGACTCAAAAACCTTATCCACATAATGGTGTTTTCAAGCTTGGATTCTAATGGGATGAAGTCTGGTGTCCAAGGGTGCACACTCAAATAATGATCAAACAACATTTATGGACCTTCTCCAAGAATCTTTTCCTTATCCACTGCCATATCAAATTTCACCATAAAAAAGTCATACCCCATATAAATCACCTCCATGTCTCCTAACAACTTCCAAATACTTTTTAACCTTTCTCTCATAACAAAAAAATCCCACCTATTTCCCTAATAACTTAACCACCACTGCCTCCCTCCATGGAAGCCATAATTCTTGCAATATATTTATCATCAATATAACATTTAGGCTTTAGCTGATCACTATCTTCCATTTTATCTTAAAAAGCTTTATTCCCAAAAGATCAACATGTTCCCTTCTAAGTAAAGGGTGTTGTGAATCTTTCACTTTATTTCAAAATGAAACCATCGAAAGACTCTCTCCTCCTCCTCCACCTTCATCAAATGGTTTTGGAGGTAGTTGAACATTTTGTGTATCTCCATGATTTGTCGAAGAAAACTCCATTTTCTAAATTTCTAGTTTAATAATTGATGAAAGACTTCTCACATTCATTAGATTTCAAACAATTTTAAATATTTTATTTTCAATTTGTACATGTCTCAATTTATTATCATAATCAACTCATTATGTATTTTCTCAAATTTATTTACTTCTAAGAAATGTCAATATTAATATATTTTTTTAAGTGGGAGTAATAAAATTATCTATATTAGATAAAAATTCATATCAAATAAAATGTAAGTAGCTAATTGAGTATTGTGAATAATTTAATTAGATATTTTCATTATCAATTACCTAGACATTAAGATCTTTTTTACTAATTACTTTTTTCATCTCTCTTAATCATCTTGATCTCTCTTATTTCCTTTTTCTCTCCCCAACAATGTTTCATAATGTAGTTAAAAACCACTTTAATTCTAATTTCATTAAACAAGTTTTATTTTGAAAATTAGATTTAAAAATCAAAACTTTAACCACTTCAAATAGACTTAGACAACATTTTTTTATGAGACTAATTTTTTATTTCTCATTATCACAATAATTATCTTATCATACACTTTTCATTATCTTCTCCCTATCTTTCTCTTTGTTAATCAAGTTTTTTTTACAAATATAAAAATGTATAAAAATATTTTCTCTAAATATTTAAAATAAAAAACTTGATCTCATGACAAAACAAACAAGCTTGTCAAAATAATTATGCATTTTAAATGTCCAAGATTAGCAAATGTCATTCCAATGGTGAAAATTCCTACCGATAAATTTGAATTATTTAGTTTAATGGTAAAAAAATAAAAGATAATGATCATTTTAGTCCCTAAATATGTACCTCAATGACATTTTAATCTCTAAAAAAAGAAAATTCTAATTTAACCTCTGAATGTATAAAAAAATAGAACAATTACATTCTGCTATATAACTCAAGGACAAGTAGACCGTTGAACTTTACAATTTAATGTGGTCAAATTAATCTTTAAGCATTACATCTTAATGACAATAGTCACACAAAATCTTAACAATAAAACATAATTGTCGTACTTTTTATACTTTCAAAAACTAAATTATCATTTTACACATTTAGAGACCAAAAATGATCATTTATGCAAAAATAAATAAATAACAGATTATGGTTGCATAATGTGTTTATCATCGATCTAATATCCTCAAGTTGAAATGCGTCATATTCGAACCAGTGTAGCTAAATACATTATGACTTAGGGTATCAACTTGGAGCAGAGTTCCCAGAACCACTAGTGAAGTGAAACTTGACAGACACTCGATAAGAACACCACCAACACTTAACAAGTCTACCATAAATATAATATCCCAAAAGAGGGAAAAGGAATAATATAATAACCAGCTGTACATATCAAAAGATGAACAATGGTTGAAACAAAAAATGTATGTACTCCAAAAATTGTTGCTCAGGTTTCTTCCTTGACAAAGTAATTCTGAGGCAAGGAAAATTCTTCTTCACGAGTAAGCAAATCAATCTCGTCATCATCTGTTTTCTGAGGAAGAAAGATAAACCCCTACACTATCAGCTCTCAAAATCCGTAGCATAATGTTAAAACCTAAACCACAAACTAACATCTTATATGAGGGGTAATAAGATGAATGTGAATAACCACAACTTAATGATAACATACCAGCATTTCTAAGTTGTAGAACCGATCCAGCAATTGAAGAACCTCATCAGAAGAAAATTGTCTGTCAAACTTCCTCCTTAGAAATTCCATCAGACCATAAAGGACAAAGTGGCGATGTACTCCTTCATGAAAGTAACATTAAAGTAAGCATTAAATTTGATCAATCTTATCCAACTAGAGTTAGCTATCAAACATGGGAATACTTTACAAGGATAAAAATGATCATTCATGACCCATTTTAGCATCACCCTTGATAAAATAAGAAATGCAGAGTATCAAATAACAACTATGCAAGCAACAATTGAACGTAATGGTTCATATATGAAACTCAGAAAGTGCAATTCATTCAATAATGATCATTACAAATGTTTACTGTTTACTTGAAAGGTTAATAAACGAAATTGATAAAAGCTTCTTAATCAATGGTATATAATTGATGTTTTACTATATTACTTGTTAACTAGTGTTCAAACTCTAGCCAGATACCACTTACTGCAGAAATCGAGGAAAATTTTACATTTTCTCAATTACAAAATCTCAAAGTAAACAGTACCACCACGCAGCTTAATGCATTGTGCCTTGCGGCCTCACTTCCATAAACACGCATAGCATCTTTTCTTTGGGATCCCCTTTTCCTTTCTAGAAAACAAATGTCATAGTCAAGAAAACATGTTCAAGATAAATAAATCACCCTCATTATCTAACTTGAAATCCAGTATCACTATTACTAAAAAGGATTTCATCCATACAAATATCTTTCATGTCAACTATAGAGCATTCCATGTATATCCATCTATGAAATAATTTGAATTGGTGTGTTCCATAATTAAAAACAAATAAAAATGAACATTAGTATCTTGTCCAGGAACAAAATAGAAAGAAAGTTTGAACTTGTCTGTGGAGAAAATATTTATAACCCAAAAATGTACTGACAAATATAATGCTTCGGTAATTTCATGACCCTATCTTTTGGTAGCAGGATTCATTTCAGGATTAAACAGCTTTATCAGAAGCTTCCAACTTTGGTATTCTCTTTCCCCAAAAATTGGAATGATCAAGTTCTCCTAGGCCACTAAGTTGCCTCACATGACCAACAAACTTTTCTACGGTCTTTTTTCCTATTTTACTGCTCTATAGATTTTTACTGAATAAAAACCAATTTTAAAAAAAGTAATCTAATATAAGGCCATCTCCCTTGATCTCGTGAATGTTATTTGATAAATTGGGTAACCAAAATACCAAATTGCAACTTTTGAAGTTCTTGTAAACATTATGGCCGTACTTGGTGGTCAAGATATAATAAAATATAAGAGTCGGATAAAAACATGATAAGATAAGAGCATATATTTTGTCCTATTTTTTATACAAACGAGATAATGATAGGTAGTGATGGTAACAATGATAGTGGTTATAATGGTTGTGGGGGTAACAATGATGGACATAACAATAGTTGCAATGGTGACAACGACGCTAATGGGATGGTAGTGATAATGGTGATGGTGACAGCGATGCTGTGGTGGTGGCAACAATATTTGCAGCGACAACAATGATAGTAGTAATGATGGTGGAGGTGATAGTGACAATGATAGTGATGGTCGTCACAACAATTGTGGCAATGACAATAACAAGGATGGTGGCGGCAACAATAGCAAGGGTGATGACATCAACAGTGGAGGCGGTGACAAAAGTGGTGTGGTGATGGGGAGAGGGAGTGGAAGAGGCAAAAAGAACAACTACCCTATCTTATTGCTTTCTAACTCAACTCTTCTCTCAAGAAAAGAGATACATTGTACCAAAAGGATAAGATATGCAATAGGATAAGCAAATCCTATCCAATTGGTGTACCAAACAATTGATTACGGCATGATAGAATAGTTATCCTATTCTATCATTTCATATCCTAGCTACCAAACGGGTCCTAAAGATACCAAAATATATTTTTAAATAATCAATTTTAGGAATGATTTACAAAGGTTGAAATTGAGAAAATGACCCCCTTCCACAAAGAAAAAAACAATTCTAACTAAAATCAAAATTCCACTTACTAGGAAGCGACATAATGCAAAATCCCAAAATTTGGTACTATAGTCCACACACTGCGAAGCACCAGGACAGGAAAGTGTGGATATCAAACATCTTGCAACCTTATTCTTCATAACTTTACTGTTTCTTTCTAGTTACACAACATTACTAATTTCATCCTGCTATTTCTCCCATTCAAAACAACAAATCATATTTTACATTTATTTACAAATATAATTATGCATATTGCATAACCCACATTTCCTTTTTCACTTTTCAATGCCAAAATTGTTATATAAAAATATCCATGATCCTCAAAGAATTATGTGTGCATGTGTGGATGTGTGGGTCAAAATACCTTGTAGTTTCATTGGAGGGTAAATCTCAAGAGCTTCCAACAATCTCAGCTCCAATTCAACCTGTGACTGCTCCTATCACCATAACCAGATGTCAATTTGAATCCCAATTCCAAATTCAAATTTTAAAGACAGAGAGAGAGAGAGACCTTGGGGAGAGAGGAAGTGGAGGAAGGAGGAGGTTTGCAAGGAGAGTGGACGGACATGCCATCTTGTTCCTCCTCTTTGGGTTTCCCAGCTCTTCCGCCACTGCTCATTTGTGCCTTTATATACTGATCACAACACAGATTGCATGAAGATAGAAATATCTCAGAATGAAACTGCAGCAAATAGAAATTAAAAAGGGGAAAGAAAACATACTTCATAACTACAAAAAACAGTTAGCCAATGCCAATCATCATGACAGTCCACCTTATGCATTAACATAATGCAGCAGGATAGCAAGTTCAACTAATTAATATCAAGCCTATTTATTGTCTAGTTGTGTTGATTGTGTGGGTAACCTAAGCTAATTAGTATGATGGAGCTTGCAGAGCATGTTAAATTGAGGAATCTGCAATGTGTTAGCTCTATTTACTTGCAAGCACATAAAAATACACATGGGTGCAGATATATAACCTGGTGTACTTTTTGAGAATGTGAAAATTGGCACACATAGTATTCACTGTTCTATATGTGTTTTACCAATCATAATAGTAATCATCCCTTTTTTTCTAAGTACAGAACTAATTATAGCATCTTAAAATAAGATTGCTAAAAGTCAACTCCATTGCAGTTACAATTAAAGCCATGAAAGGAAAGCGAGTCAAAATAATTGAACTGTGTGGTGTAGAGCACCATAGGGGAAATTGTAATCAACACACACAATGAACTAGGAGTTCTTCCCAGTTTCTTAAGTGGAAAGGATGATGTAATATAAAAAATATGAGAAATTAATTATATAGGACTAATGAATTAACCTAACAAGAAGTACATATTATAGACATAGTACTACTATCTTTTGTTCTAATAACTCAAATTGGGTCCTCATTTGTCCTGTATCATTAAACACATCAGCAGCCAATATCCGCCTTTTGTTAAGCCAGCTGGCAGTGTCTGTGGTTAGTTCATTGTGAATAATGAAAGGAGTAAGCACACAGGACAAGGGTTCAAAACATTGCAAGCCTTTTTGGGTTGTCAGGGTTCTTTTAATCTTTTCTTTCCAACTATTCTCAGAACTCTAGATTTTAATCACTCAGTGGTTTCGATGTTTTACCTTACAAGGTTTCTGGAGTCATGACGACGGTGTGGCAACTGTAATTGCAATCGCATCAGCTGTATTTGTCCACAATTTTTTACAATATCAAAAATCAGGATGAAACCGTAACCGCAACGTAAAACCTTACTTAGAAGTGTAGTGAACTTCTCGACTCTCAAGCATCACATTCTAATTGACCAATGTGAGGTTTCCCCTTTGTTTTGGAGAAAAGGGAAATATAATTTACAAAAATAAAATAAAGAAAACAAGAGAAGCAACAAAAAAATGAGGAGCCACAACAAGAGAATAATAAACTGAAATCACAAGCAGCAGAAATCATGAGCGACAAGAAAATAATTAAAAGATAAAACAGTAACTGGAATCAACGACGAGTTACCGATTGCTGACACGGCTTGGCACTCTCCTAACGACGTACGAAGAAGAAAGCATAAACCCTGAAGAAAGAAGAAGATGAACAAGAAAGGCCTTTATAATGTAAAGGACGTGAAATATGGGTTAGTACCATTTGTTTGAAATAGGATCTATTATTTAAATGAATTATGCCCTGTATTTTAAAATCTTAACATTAATTTTTTCAATAATTTGTTTAAATTTAAATATGAATTTGATTTTAATAAATAAAAGGTTTTTAGTTTTAGTCTTTTAATTTTTTATTTAATTATATTTTTTTAAAAATATTTTCTAATATATATTATTAAATAATAATATTAAATGAGAAATTTAAAATTAATTTAATAAAAAATTACATATAATTATTTTATAAAAAAACTTAATGAATAAGAAGTTACTTAACTTTAAATATTATTATTATGTTATTATTTATTATTGTTATTTCACATTAAACACTAAAATAAACAAAAATTAAAAGATTAAAATATGAAAAAATAAAGAATCAAAATTAAAAATATTTTATTTTTCATGATTTATATTTATATTTAATTCATCTTTATAATAATAAAAATAAAAAATTTTACGTAATTGAAAAAAAAATAATTTTTTATCTATTTTTAATTTTAAAACTATTTAAATATAATTATTAAGATATTTAAAATAAATATAGTTATCTTATTATAATACAAATAAAAATTTTAAGTAAAAAAAATATTCAACTGAGCAATAAAATTTTAAAAAAAATTATTTATTTTTATTTCATAAAATTATATAATTATTATAATTAACATAATAAAAACAAATATATTTCACATTAATATAAATCTAAGTAAGATTTTTTTTTATGTAATTAAACCAAAAAAAATATTGTAAATTTTTTTTTTATTTTTAATTCATAAAACTATATAAATATAGTAATTTAAATAATGAGAATTAGAATAAGTATCTTTATAATAAAAAAAATTAGCAAAAAATATTTTATGCAGTTGAATATAAAAATTGATAGATATTTTTTTATCTATTTTTTAAATCATAACAAATTTTAAATAGATTAATTAGGATAATTACAACAAATGTATATTAGATTTAAATAATTAAATGCATTATTATCAACACAAATATTTATAATAATAAAAGTAAATAAGTTAGTGAAAAATTCATAATAATAAAAATTAAACAAAGTTTTGATGGATTATCACAATTTGCAAATAAAATTTAATTTTTTTTATATCAATTTTTACTTTTTAAAGTTTTATAATCACATCCTTCATTTTATTATATTATGTATTACAAAAGAAACAATACAGAATATATCAATAAAGATTCTACTTGTAATATAAAATATTGTAGTCCTTTAACTTAGTTAATATTAAAGACTAAAATTATCATTTGAGGTTAAACTTTAATGGTACATAAACATTATTTTGAAATTGTTGATAAAAATTTTAAGGTTATTTTATGATTTTCTAATAGGAGAAATCAAATATTCTTTTTGAAGGAAAAATTGTAGTTTTAGCAGGAAACTTTAGACAAATACTTAATATCATAAGGAACAAGACAAAAATGTCATCCATATAAATATTAATGTTTTATATTTGGACTTTTATGTAAAATTTTAACCTTAACACAAATATGAGATTGTAATATAGATCTTCACATGAAGAAATTACTTAATAAAAACAAATTTACAAAATCTGTTTTAAATATTAAGAATGAAACAATTGGTGAAATTAATTATAAATATGCTAGCATTGACATGTCACTTAATATGTTTATTGATAGTTCAAGTAATCTTTTTGCAAATATTGTTAATAATACATAGATATCAATTTAGAAAAATATTAAAGATACGTCTTTTTTTTTAAGACAAAGCTATTTTAGTTTTCACTAATAATATTGTTAATGAATTGAATGACTGCATTATGTCTTTGATTATAGGAATGTAAAAACTTAAGTTTTGATGCACCGTGTTCAATTAACAGAAACGTGAACAAACTAAATGATGTGCGTATTTCTAAGTTTTAAAATACAATTATTGCATTTGTTATTCTTAATAATTAAGTAAATTTAATATTGATGTCTCCATCATACTATCGAGAAATACAAATTAATCTTTTAGATTGTGTAATAATATTTGACTAATTGTCATCCAAATGAAAAATTATGTTTTGGAAGAAAATGTCATCTTTAATAGTAAAAATAGAGAAAAAGTTTTGATTTCAAAATTATAATTGACTTCATCTGATCCTATAATTCCATTTCAACTTTAGAAGAGTTAAAGACAAAGTAATTCATTTTTTTAAATTCAAAGTTTATAATTTTTTTAATCTCCATGCATGTTAGTATTTACAGGCTTAAACAGTGAAGTGGTCAATTTGACACAACATTATTTTTTTTTTCCATTCTAAAGCGCATTAAATGCATAGTTTTTTTTTACGTCTTGATAGTGTAAATGTTTAGTTTTTGTCAGAGAAAAGATAATATATTTGTCTTTTATCTTTTTATTTTTTTCATTTTTTAAGATTGTGACAGTACAACTATCTTTTGAACATTTTTACTTTAATTTTTTTCTTTAATAGACTCAAAGATTCAATGATCCTTTTAATTTAGAAGTTTATTTATCTTCATATGTATTTTATTTTCATTAAATGTTTATTTAAATTTTAAAACTTAGAATAACAAAAAGATAAAAATTGATACAAACTATACTAATAGTTATCAATTTCATAAATGACTTTTTAGAATTAATATATGTCATTTTGAAAAGTCCTTTTTAATAGTCAATAACAAAAATTGAATTCATCTGCACACGCATTATCGCATTGTATCATAGAAATCGTTAATATGTAAACTTGTTTATTTGAATGTGAGACTTTGAATTCATGATGCTAAACACATAGTTGAAAGGTTGAATAAGAAGTCATCATCAAAGTTAAGCATTGTAAAAAAATGAAGTTTCATTTACAATGAATAATAAATGAAATCAGTGATCAACGTATATTGAAATGGTTTAGGTCATACAGACAATGTAATTTTGATAGAAAATATAATATTATATAATATAAGGGTAAAAAATAATTTAAAATTAAATCTTAAAGAATAAAAATATAAAGATAGGGAGAAATAAAATTTTAAAGAATAATAAATATAGGGATGCATTTAAAAGGGTATATTTGATAATAAAAAAAATATAAAAAGGAGATGAAAGCCTACTTAACAAACAATATGTGTAAATAGCAAGTGTCATATATATTTTTTTTTTATCTTAAAGATAGTTCACCCATTCCTTTCGTTATTATGGGCCTCGTGTTAAAATTTGAATACGATCACAAACAGTTAGTGGATGAAAAACATTGTACTTCCTATGTATAAGAGAAAGAAATTTTGGTAAAATTCACGACCATAAAGTTTGGTAAAATTAAAAAAGAAACGCCATGCTTATCTATTTAATTTTAAATGATATATAAAATTATTTCACTGGAAGTATTATGTGATTTTAATTTTAAAAAATTATTTTATAAATTCAGTAAAATTATAATTTGTCATTTCACTCCATAGTTTTCTAATTTTTTTCATTAAATCCTTTTAAATTTTTAATATTTCATCTTTCACTTTGTAGGTAAGCTAAGGGCCTTATTTCATTTATTTGTTTTGAAATTTTATTTTATTTTCCTTGGAAGAGAAAAATTAGGTCTCTCATCATCATTGCATTTTGTACCATGAATTCAAGAAACTTCTTTTGGAAGCAGGGTTTGAAACCATTAAATCAATTTTAAAAAAATGAAAACTGATTCAGTTGAAAAAAAATGCATCTCTTCAGTATTGTTTGGTTTAGTTTTTGGTTTCTATTATTAGATCCAATCACATATTTAATATACTTATATTAATTTATATTATTATACAGTAGTACTTTTAATATTGATATTTGATAGTGTCTGATTCTACGTATGTTAGACCTTTTGGTTATGTAAATTATGTATTTACAATGTTGATAGTACATGACTAATCTTATAATGATATATATATATATATGATATATATATATATATATATATATAATATGTTTTTTAATAACATATTTGTTATATAATACATTATACTTGATTTTTTATTATTCTATTAGTTATGGTTACGTAGGTATCATTTTGAAGGGTTGATCATAAATTAATTATTAGACTATATTTTATTTTATTAATTATTAAGTTAAAAAATTTGAAAGTATTATAAAAATATTGTACCATGAATTCGAGAAACTTCTTTTGGAGGTAGGGTTTGAAACCATCAAATCAATTTAAAAAAAATAAAAAAACTGATTAAATTGTGATAGAGCTACAAAAACTTGGCATGAATCTGGACAATGGACGCATCTACAAGACAAAATACATCAAGCAGAAGGTACGAAGGATCTGATTTTTGACTTATTGCATTTGTCATCTCAGGAAAATGTTTGCAATAAATTTGCTATCATCTTATGGAGCATCTGGAGGCCACGAAATGATAAAATTTGGCACAATCAAGAAATCCCACCAAATATCTTAGTGTCACAAGCATATCAGTATCTGTTTGATTAGTTGCAAGTGAACAATTTGCATCATAGTGCATCATCTATCCAACAACAAAATTCTCCTTAATCTTGGCAACAACCATCTCCAGGATTCATTAAATGTAACATTGATGCTGCCATCTTCAAGCAGCAACAATGCTTTGGAGCCGCTATCTTTATTCGAGATGACAATGAAAATTTTCTCTAGGCAAAAACAGTATGGCAGCAATGTATACCTGCATCAGAGGAGGCAAAAGCTTGGGGACTACTACAAGCAATGACATGATCGAAGGATCTCAATATGCAGAACCTTGTATTCGAGCATAACTACAAAACTATTGTGGATGACTTTCATAATAATTCAATAGATCATGCAAATTTCAATGCTCTGATAGCAAAATATAAACACTCAGTTACTTGTTCTTCCTATTCAGTGGTAAATTTCGTCAGGAGGTAAACATGTTTTCATACTCATACTTTAACTAGAACATCAATATTATATACTAGCTCTCAGGTTTTTCATCACATTCCATAGTGTATTACTTCTCTTGTTATAAATGAAATGACATGAATATCTTTTCATAAAAAAAATTGATTAAATTGAAAAAATGCATTTCTTTATTGTAGTTTGACTTAGTTTTTGGTTTTTACTATTAGATCCAATCACATAATAATATTTTTACCTTCTGGTATACTAAAATCAACAATAGAATGTTTTAAATTAGGTATTAATAAGACTAAAATAGGTTTAGTTCCTAATCTTAGTATAATTTTGTTTTTGATATTTAATAAAAAAAATCGTTCATTTTTTTTTAAAATATTTTTTTATCGACTTTAGTCCTTTTGTTAATTTGGATTAACGGAATGCATTGTCACCTCTTCCAACTAGTAGCGGATTCGAATTTTTTTATCAACGGAAACAAAAAAAATAGCCTATAATATTTTTACAGACAAAAAATATTATTTAGTGAATAACATTAGTATTAATTTTTTTAATTTTTTATAACTTTTTAAATTCATTTTTTTAAAAAAATATTTTACGAGATCAATACTTATTTTTTAGGAAAGGACAAAAAAATAATTATTTAATATATTAAAATAAAAAAATATTTTGTGGGAGCAATTGTCCCTATTGTTTTATACATATATTTACTGGCGCTCCAACTATACCAAATACATGTTATGTGTCATTTTAAATAATATTTTTATCACATCACTTCTTCACGTGATTTGCATGTGACACTAACTTAAATTAATTAAAAGAATAGAACCTTAATTTTGTTTTCCTTTTCCCATCAATACCTCCCCTCTTCCGGTCAATTCAGATCTTCCTCTACTCCAACTTTTCATTCCTTTAGTTTTTAGGGTTTTATTTTTCTTTGCTTAGAAAATAGAGAGTGCATTTCAAGGTGGGAAGAGGAGGGGAACAGGACACGTTATTTAGTGAAATTCACTGTTTTATCTAAAAAATTACTCTACCCGTTTCGAAACTATTGATGTTTAATTCTTTTTTCATTTTATTCTAAAATTAGTGATAGTTTACAAATTTCAAGTCTCATTAATTATTATTTTTTACATATATCCTTATTTAAAACAACAAGATTTGATGTCTATGAAGAATTTACAACATATTTAAAAGCACTCAATAAACAAAAACTAAACTTACACCTTTAATAAGGGTATTTTAAATTAATTACATTAACATTTTATACCTATTAAATATTCTTTAATATGTGTGCATCAACATTAAATATCAATAATTTTGAAATATATAGAATAAAAAAAATATAAATAAATAGACACGATAATATCTATTTTTCCACGTTCTAGCAATGCTATTTGGTGCACATTCATAGGGAAGCTAATAAGTTGGGCGATTCTTTTGCCAAATCTGGTTTATCTATGCGTTCGGATGTCTGTTTCCATAATAGTATTCCTCACTTTGCTGTGAACTCCTTCATGGATGATGATGATGTAGTTAATTCTTTTTGAATATTAATTAATTTTGTCTTGGGCGTCTCTATCCCAGACAATTCAGAAAAAAAAAATCTAATTTTCCACTGATAATAAAGAAAGGAAATGTAATTTAAACATCTATTAATAAGAAAAAATGTAACTTAATCTAATATTTATCTAATTAAACTAAGGGTAAAATTTTGTGGAGTTTACAATATTAAATTGTAGAACTAACAACAAAATGAACATGCTTGAAATTTGAGGAAACAAAGTCAGCAGCCACGGGACCCTTAAAGATTTTAGATGAATCACTGAAAAAGTCGTTCAGCACATTGTGGATAGAAATAATTTGGGATGGTATACCCCACAAGACAAAGGGAAATTAAGTTGTATGTCCCATGCTCACGAGGTTAGTAGAGAAATAATAAAGTAGAGTATCTTCCTTTCCCATGCCTACAACACAGTGCCCTGACTGCAAACTTATTTAAGATTCTTGTCCCTCCCTGCTTTCTAAACGTATTGGGCATATCTTATATTTCAAATTTCTATTCATTGCATTCAATTCTGTCCCTGAATCACACATGGATGATGCAAATACATTTGATTCACTGGGTCCAATTATATAGGTTTACAAGATTTGGATATATCCATTATGATGTATAATTTTGAATTTCTCACGAAACTAAAAAAAAATGTTAGTTTTTTTTTAATACAACAGGTACAATTTCTAAATATAAGTGATTATTTTTCTGAAAACAATACCATGGTGGTTTCTTTGTTTTACAAATTATATGTGTTTTTTATTGAAAAAAATTGCTTAAATAAAATAAAATTATTAGAGATAATAAAGTTTTTCTTTCAAATATTTAATGTTGTCCTACATTCAAGATTCACTTGAAACTATTTATTTAAGTTAAAATAATTTTCTAACAATTGATTCACACGATCAATTATATATGTTTTTTGTTTTATGTTTTTAATAAAATTATATTTGAACTATTAAATGTGATTAGTATGTGTATTTAAATTAATTTTAGGCATCAATTTAATCTATTTTGAAATGTGTACCTGTAAGAAAATAATTTTATTATATAGATTAACAATCGGACATTAAGTCTCTTGCCAGTAGATTAATCTTAGTGGCTTTAAACAGAAACAATTGCTTTCTTCATGTTTAATAAATTTAAATTAAGAAAAAATGAATGATATTGATGGGGTTATATAAGATCAGGAAATAAAGCGAATGGATAATAGATAAGGATAGGTTAGTGTCCATACTGTGGTGGATTAGAGGTGAAGTGTTACGATTTAGATTGGGCAGAGTCAGCGGTGAAGATGAAGGGCTTCACGAGATACATATGATATTGATACTGTTATATTCAACTTACCATATTCATGGATTCTCACTTAATTTCTTTCTGTTTACTACCATCTACCCTAAACTGAGAATAAGTTTAAAGTAGCATCTTTTTAATGTTAATCAACACCATTTTTATTTATATATAAATTACATCGTTTTTAAAATAAAATTAACAACATTGTTTTCAATTTTAAAAGATGACATTAATGATTTTGTGAAGTTACCATTACTATTGAATCTTCAAAATTAGAGACAATATATTAATAATAGTTAATTTTTGTTTTCTTAATCTAAAAGATTTACTTAAAATGACATGTATCTTTTGAGACAAAAATATATACTTTTTTTTTTATTTTTTTATAATTTAGTGGAAATAAGTTTGGTCTTAAGACTCATCTGGACAGGTTTTAAAGTTTAATAAATACTTATAAAAATAATTACATATTATTTATTAATAAAATTTTCACATTGACAGTAAAAATCGAGCACATGTACTTTTGATACATGAATGTGTTTCTTATCAATTAATTTTACATTTATAAAGCATATTGATTTACTTTTGTCATAAAAAATAAAATATCAATATCTTTTTTTTGTTCTGATGGACATAAAATATGGATATGTTTTCCTGTGAGATGAGATTTTATTAATTATTGAATCTTTGATTCCTTGATGAAATTCTAATATGTCCGTAAAAGCTTCGATCATTTGAATTATTATAAAACTAATATTTAGTCTGGACTTAACTTTAACCCAAATAATACTTTCCTCACTTTTAATTTTAAATTATACTATGTACCCAAAAAAAAAAAGTAAATGTACTAAAAAAATTAAATTATACTTTCCTCACTTCATAACCCAAATTTATACGCCAATTGCAATTGTTGTAAACGAACATAAACATTTATCGTTTGTCCGTGGCAAAGAAACGACATTTGAGGGGATTCTCTGGAAGAAAAATTGAAATTGAAAGCTAGTAAGAAGTTTAAAGGATACAAGAGAGTGTTAAAGAGGAAAGGAAGAATAGATGAGGGTGGGTGAAACTCTCTAGTCTCTTCCAAGTAAAGAAATAATAATATTGAAGCACTCACCAACCAAGAGCATTCGTACATGGAATGATTTATATGATCCTAGTCATGCTCCTACTTATCATGCTTGCAAGGATTTTAGCATAAAATCAACTAATTTCAATTTCATAAAGCTAATCATGATTTGGTTGGATTCATGAATCAGTTTAGCGAAGCAGTTGTAGCTATATATAAATTTTTATTTTTCATTAAACATAAGCATCTTTTAAGTAGAAATAATTTATTGAAACCGGATAAGATAAGACGTCTAAGCTTTTCTTTATCTTGGAAGGTGGAAATAAGTAGAAACAGCTTCACAGTAGTCATTTCATTAATTAATAAAGCCAATATTGATGCCCTTTTCCTTCTGCAACATCCTCTTTCTCACCTCATCAAACTCAATCAACAATTATAGCTAGGCTCTCCCTCTTGTTGTTTTCTTCTCTTCTTGAGTTCCCCTACCCCAACCAAAACCCTTTGTCGGAACACAAAAAAACAAATGATGTCTGCTTGGATGCAGGACACAGAAGAACAAAACTCTGCTTCTTCTTCATGGCCAAACTCAAACGCCAACGAATTAAGCTGCGTGTCACTGTGTGCTTACAAACCCATCTCCGAGATCCATGAAGAATGGCACGTGCCCAACACTAATAGTACCCAAAACCTCTCAGATATTAGGGACGTGACCTTCTCCACCCACGTTGCTGATAATTATTTGCTTCAACCATTACACACTTTCTCTTCCACTAACCTTGACTTATCTCAATTGCATAACTTTCTCACTCCCAAGCCCACCTTTTACCCTTTGGAGCATGGCTTTGACGCGGGTTCCGATGTGGGATTTCTTGACCCTCACGCTTCCTTCACTTCAAAAGTGTTGAGCAAAGGTGACGGTGATGTCTTCTTGAGCTCAAATAATAACCAGTTAACCCTTCCGAGCATGTGTGTAATGCCCCCTCAACAAGGCAGTGTAGGCTTTTCGGGTTTCAAGAGTATTAAATCTGATCAGGCGGTGGAGGGTTCTAGAAAGGCCTTGCTTCTGAGCAGGTCCAACATACTGAGACCCCTTGAATCGCTCCCACCATCAGGTGCACAGCCAACACTTTTTCAAAAGCGAGCAGCACTTAGGAAAAACTTGGCAGATAATTGCAAAGGCAAGGCTGAACTCCTTGGGGGAGGGAATAGCACTAGTGACAGTAAGAAGAGGAAGACGTGTAATGGAGAAGGTGTTGAAGGTGTGAGCTTTGATGGGTCGGAGTTGAATTATGATTCTGATGAGAGTGATGACAATAAGATGGAAGACAGTGCTAGAAACGGTGGAAACAGCTCGAATGCCAATAGCACCGTCACTGGTGGCGTGGATCAGAAGGGCAAGAAGAAGACGGGAATTCCTGCTAAGAATTTGATGGCTGAACGCCGCCGAAGAAAGAAGCTCAACGATAGACTCTATATGCTGAGATCTGTTGTTCCAAATATTAGCAAAGTAAGACTTAATTTGTTTTTGTGCAAAACTTAGATACACTTTTTCAACAATCTTTAGCATTGTTTTTCATGTCAGAAGTGAAATTTTACTTCACTAATCTGTATAATAAAGCTTTCCATTAAAAGAATGGATAGTCATCATCTTGATACTCCAATTCTGATTAACAAATCATAATAATAAAAACAATTAAAGAATTGGATATAAATTTTGTCTAAGCCTCCACTTCATTCCTCTTTTATTCAGTTATAAACTAGGGTTAATAAATCACTTTTATACTCCTAGAACGTTCACGAACTTTATAAGTTATAAGCATTCATGATTCATAATATTCACTAATAACTCAACAAGCATCGAGCTTTTAAATTTTAATTACAGTCGCAGTTTCGTTATATTTCTTGATATTACAGTCATAATATAGTCAATAAAGTCTTAATTGCAGTCATGTTAAGGTCCTAGTGCTCAACATACATAAGGACTGATTATGCTACTATTTTGGTGGAAGTTAATAAACTATATATCATGGCTTCAAAGCTTTATTTGTTATTTTTGTTTGTGGTGGATATGTGTGCATATGTTGGATTCTTTGACAAGTTTGGTTTAAAATTAAGATGGACAGGGCTTCTATCCTTGGGGATGCAATCGAGTATTTGAAGGAACTTCTGCAGAGGATCAGTGACCTTCACAACGAATTGGAGTCAACACCTGCTGGCTCTTCATTGACACCTGCTTCAAGTTTTCTTCATCCTTTGACGCCCACTCTACCAACACTACCAGATCGTATGCAAGAAGAACGTTGCCTCAACTCATTGCCAAGCCCTAATGGCCAACCTGCGAGGGTAATATTGCTTGGCCATTTCTGGAACTTGCCCTTTTATTTGCGTATATATATATGGTTCAATCCACATGGCTCCCTTAATATACTATTCCTTTTTCTGGTTATGGATACATACATGGACACGACAAGAAATTTATATATTGTTTTGTATGCTTTAATGAAGAGGTGAGCTTTTGCTTGTTCTTGGAATGGCATGATTGCATGAATAGAATATCTTTCTCATTTCCTTTTGTATTTTTAATTAAAAAGTAACACATCAGTAATAAAAGAAATAAAAAAGTGACTGTACAAAAGAAAAAGAATGTGCTGATTTTAAGGTTTAAAATTTTGTTTTTAGTAATAAAAAAAAAGAATAAATTATGTTTTAATTTTTTTAAAATTAAATAATACGTGAATTTAGTTATTCTAAAATTTTTTATTTTATTTTTATTCTTTTAATTTTAAAATGTATTATTTTCTTCTTTAAATTTAAAATATATGATTTTTTTTGTTCTTAAAGTCTTTAAAATAATACTTTATATAATAGTAAAAATAAGTTGAATAACACTAAAAATTTAAAATATATACTTTAAAATTAAAGAAATGAAAATAATACAAATTTTTTTAAAAGAATCAAATTCACACATTAATAATTTTAAGAGTGTCAAATATATTTTATTTTAGAAAAAATTACTATATAAAAGAGAAAGAATTGCCTTGTTTTAAGGTTTAAATTTTTATTTCTAGTAATATAAATTTGAAAATGTAATATTTTTATGTTTATTATGAAATTTTTTTTTAAAAGACAAATTATCTGGTACTATTCATATTTGAAAAAGTAATAATACTTTATTTTTATAGTGAAAGACAAAATAGATAATTCCATGAGAATATACCAAGTTTATTTGCTAACTCAATTATAACTTCTATTTTTACTCTTATTTTATTTTGAAATTTTCAAAAATATTTCTAAAAATATTAAGTTTAATCGAACGTATTTTCAAAAATACCTAAAAATAACATTTTTGGTTTAGTATTCCTGAAAGTTTATTAAAGCATCGTTTTCTAGTAAGATAATATGGAATGGGACAAGATAAAGCTCATGTGATAGATAAGCCAAGCATTTTATGACTATTATTTTTTGTTAACAGTATTCTATTCTCACTTGTTAATGAATAAAAAAAAAAGGAAATATTTAATAAAACATTCAACACTTAAAAATATTAAAAAAATTAAATTTTATTCCTTAACAAATAGATAGGACAAGAATTAGCATTTGAAAATATTTATTAGTATTATTTGAGATAGTAAACATTTTGTATTGAATTGATAGGTTGAGGTTGGGTTGTGCGAAGGAAGAGGTGTGAACATTCACATGTTTTGCGACCGCAAACCTGGTCTCTTGCTCTCTACCATGAGAGCTCTCGACAACCTTGGGTTAGACATTCAGCATGCAGTTATCAGCTATTTCAATGGATTTGCTATGGATATTTTCCGAGCTGAGGTGAATTTTTTACTCTTTAATCATTGATAATCATTATATGATCAAACCATGTGCATCCAGCTCATTTGGTTCATAAGATTACGTTGCAACTACTTTCATGTAGAAATGACTTTAATTTAATTTCCAATACTTAGTTGGTATAATTTTTTAAATAATTAATGTAAAATTTAATAGATTTATAATATATAATAGTATGTGATTAAATAACGATATAATTTTTTTATACTATTTACTCAACAAGTAATGTTATATATTTTTTTTACTAATTCTCTTAATAATTTAATGAAAAATAAATATATTTAATATTTTAAAAATATAAAATGCATTCAATCCTTTATTTACTAAATAGAAGGATTTAGTACAGAAAAATAGAAGGTGTAACGTGAGAGACGTTGTAAAAATAAATATTCAAAATTATTGATATTATATTTCATGTCCTTGGAAGGCTGTGTTAGTTAATGCTATTATACTTTCTGCTTCTTAGGAACATTCCTTGCTTGATCATTAAGGTTAAAACATCTGTTGAGATGATACCTAGGAATTAAAAATCATGACTGTTATGAAGTGACGAGTTATTTTCTTCCCACTCTTACAGCAACGCAACGAAGGTCAGGAAGTCCATCCGCAGCAAATCAAAGCAGTTTTGTTGGATTCAGCTGGCTTCCATAGCATGACCTAATGGCAAGAAACAAACTAATGACACTACCTTTCCAAATAGTCAATTTAGCAATCTTAATGTTTTTAATGCTCAAAATCCCACTGTACTATACAGGCTCTTTTAACTTTCTGCTCAGTTGAATTAGGAGAAAATTTATTTTACCAATTAAAAGCACTACTATTTTTGGCACCTTTTGCATATTCAAAGTGAAACGAATTTTGATGATGGTCTCCACTCAGTTTAGCTACATTCTGAATATGCATATTGATGTCAAGCTTCTTTCTACAATTTCGCTGTCTTCGTTGTACAATTAGTAGGGACAAAGCTTTAATGCACTGTTTTCTCTCTTTTTTCCTTTCATAAATCCTGCTCGCTAAAAACTTATCTTTCCTTTTTCCAAAAATAAAAAGGAGATAAAGATAAAAATAAGGAGAGAAAAAAAAGAACTTTTACCAGACAAAACTGAAAATTCAATGCTGGCTTCTTAAGCCAGGATAAATGGGGCATCATGCATCTGCAGCAAAAATTAAAGGTTTTGCCCAACACAGTCCCCACTGTAGCCTACTTTTAATTTAGATAAATGATGAATTCCATGGGCCAAAGCTTGATAGACATTAAGGACATAACCACGGAAACAATGAGGTCCACAACGTGCACATACAGAGTATGTTTCTCGAGCAGAAAAGTACAATTAATTTTATTTTATTTTTTCTAAAACTAATATTGGACATCCAACGATGGTGCTTTCAAAGGAATGAAGTTTTATCACGTAACCACGTTATATATATCCGAGAGAGGACCACACCACAACTAGCAGTGTCAATGCAACGATTAACCACAAATACATTTCACTAAAGAATTTTCAAATCCTCCATCAAGATTTCCAGAGCCAAGTGTCCACTTTCTTCACCCGTGACATGACTTCGACTTCAATCTATGCCTCTCACGCTAAACCATGGGTCAAGATATGACGGTAATGGCCTCATTCGCCAAACACCAAGCCACAAACGAAGACTTGGAAGCAAAATTTAATTATACATCTACACAAACGCATATTAATATTTTAACATCCACAATGATTTCCACTTGTTCAGTATACTGGAACAAATTACCCACTAAAATAAGAGAATCATATTTAAAATCAGATAACCGCCCTTGTATATAAAACCTTAATTAATTACATTAATGAGTTCGGGTACTAATGATGCGAGTAAAACTATGTACATGGTAGGATTGTTGAAAAATGCAAGGCCGATACACTCCTTATCACCTTGCACAAGGCACAATTACATACTACTATATTAGGAGTGTATAACAGGCAAGGCATATATACTAATACTACTAATTCCACGACAAGGTCCAAAATTGGATGGATACTCATTCATGCCATCCATATTCTGATTCCAAACACAAGCAGTCACTTAATATAACAGTCAGATTCAGAATTAGAATTTTCTTCTTCGGGTCATATTCTCCAATTGGGATGGCTTTATGACAGTCACCTACTACTTTCCACTCCAGTCCGGAATCTGTATCGAAACAAAACATCTTTATACCATGAGATTCTTCTGGGAAACTGGATTCAAAATTCATACGTGGCACACATTAAATGGGCAAAACATTTTATGTGGACAGGTTAACACCATTGAATGAAGTTACCTGGAACTATGGAAATCAAATCTACGAATTATCAGGTATCTGAAGCTGAATGATTGAGCTGACATTTAATTTCTTGTCCGTCTGCCCCTTCACTAGCTGACTGATTCTCTTCATTCTTTGAACTTAAGGTGCCTGGGCTCATTTTCTGAATCTCCTCTTTAGGGTAGATATAAATTTTACGCACCATTGCAACAAATTCCCTGATTTACATATAGAATCAAGTAAATGATGTGTCATTTCAAAGAGAAAAGTAAAATTCACCATAATATGATAGCCATAGATGTGGATAATTAAGTAGATATCCTTACTGCCATGGATCATCACCAACAAGCATCATATCACCCTCATTGTCAGTGTAGACAATGAGCCATTCCTTTTGTGGAGAACTTAATTCACCTCCAAATTCAAATAGCTGATCCAATTCAGTAATCAATTCTTCATAGTCACTGAATTTTGCAAGGTCCACTGACCTACCGAGTGCAATCCCCTTCTTGTGAACCTAAAATAAAAACCATCAGATTAAAAATTCCCTGTTAACTTCTAGCTGTTATTTAGTTAAAATCCGACATTGAAAGGACTTACTTTAGTGCAACTTCTAGCTGAACCGCTATGAGCTTTTGGTTGAACATCTTTCAGATGTGGCTGAGAAGTTTGCAATAGATTTTCATGGTCATCAGTCAGCAGACCATCAGCTGGCTTTGATCCCTTTGAATGCTCAGACTTCTGATCATTTTCAAATGCACGTTGTTGGTGTGATGTAGTATGCATGTGACTGACTGACTCACTGGCAACAATTTTGTGTGATGCAGAAGGCTCTTGTGTAATAGGGCTACTAAGAAGTGAGATGCCAAATAGCTTACAGTCACTGTCTTTCGGTTTGGAAACACTGCAAGGTTTTCCTGATATTGGTTTGAGCAACAATTCTCTTGAACGAGGACTCTCATATTGAGTTGGTGGTGGTGGCATCAAAAAATTTCCATGTGAATGTTCAACTTTATGTCCATGAAGCACAGGGTACTCACCAAATCCACCACTATACCTCAAATTCCCTCGAACCTGGTAAGTTGTATCACCACCTGGAGCAGAGCCTTTTGTATTTGAATCCAAGAGATTGAGTGATAGGCTAGATGGCACTCCAGGCCACGGACTAAGAACATTATGTTTGCCCTCACGATCCAACAAATGTTTCCTACCAAGGTTAACTACAGGACCATTTTGATCAACAAAGGAGGGATGGGATGATTGATCTCCATGGGCCCCAAAGCCTGAAAGTAGATCTGGATATGTTGGTTCATGCCTTCCCATTGACATCCAGCTGTCTGATCCATACCTTCTTGAGGTAGAACTATCAATCTTCTCTTCATCTGCAGCAGGTGGCCACACACCAGACTTCTCTGCTGTATCAGATTCTTTGCTTTCAGCAAAATTACCTCTCAAGGTCGATAGTTCTTGACCTTGCAAGACCCTTTGAAACCCACTTGCTGGCAAAGGATCTACACTTACCTTAGATGAAGCTGTTAATTACCAATAACAGATCAGGCTTTACAGAACCACAACTGTTTTGCAAATATAGGAGTCTTACAAATATCAAAAGCAACTTATCCATACCTTCACGAGTAAGAACAGAGGAATCTGGGGATGATGGAACCACATTAGATCGAGGCCTTTTTGGCCTGGGCATTGGTAGAGGATTTAGAGCAGGAGGTGCAAGAGCAGGCTCTATTTTCCATGGGGAAACTCTCTCAGGACGAGGTATGTTAGATGTTTCATCCCATCTCACCTGGAAAACACATCAGAAACAAGGAAGTCCATTATAAAATGTCCATTTCAACAGAGACACAATAGAGACATAAAAGTCAGAATGCAACCTTAAGACTTCTCCATTTGGACTTTGGCCACCTTTTGGGATCAGCATCTTCAATTCCAACAATGGTGCCAGTAAACCTACAAATTAACCATGCCAAGTCAAGGAATTTCTTTCAATCAAATTAATAATAATACAATATTGCTCAATTACATAGACAAACAATAGAAAGAAAGAAAATGAAAATCAACATACACAAATACAATTTAATCAGAGAAAAAGAAAACATAACAATTCATACCTCTGCTCGGGAGCTTCTTCACCTTCGAACCTCATCTTGAACCGCATCCCAATGGTATAATTATTTTTGAGAGACTCCATGTATTGATCATACGGAACAATAAATTCAGCTGGACTAGTCCTGTAAACAAATTTAACCACATTGCTGTGAATCCTGCCATGGGGAATCAATTAAAAAAGAAACACTCAACTCATTCATGTAGAAGAACAGGTACCAACCTAGGCTTGTAATACACAGTGAACATTGTTCCAGTCAAAATGGCATGCCAAGCAGTTGCAAGGACACCGAGATGCATGCTATGGCTCGAGATAACTGATGACGGAACATTACCCTGCTGTCTCATGGCGCGCCTAACACCAACTCGAAGTTCCCCATTCTCACCCCTGGAAGTTCCTGAATTAGTATGAAACCAAATAGAATACCAAAACCAAAAAAAGAAAATAGAAATCTAAAACCCTATTCTTTAATTAAACAAACCTTAAAAATATAAACGCATCCCCGGCAACTAGCCTCTTGGAGCTGACAAAAACACTCCAACCACTTTGCAGCAAGTGTCTACGCGGTTGACCTGAAATTAACTCCACCCGTCAGTCACAGGAAGAGCACAAAAACAAAACCATAGAACATGAACTTAAAAACAAGATCCGTAATTAACAATTAATAATTACCCCGAAAAATATGCCTGAATCGCCACTCGTTCCCGTGAAGATCCTTGGCCACCAACTCCTGGGTAGGTGGCTGCTTTGACATGTCCTGTCAACAAACACGAAACAGGGGAAGACTCCCCCAACTTCAGCACAAAGAAAAAAAAAAAAAACACGTGCAGCGAAGGGTAAAAAGGTAAAAAGAAAAAGGCAAAAAAAAGAACCAAATAAACCAACCAGTGGAGGGAGGCATTCGTCGGCATGTCGTCTCAACACCGAAAACCCACCGTGAGTACTCGTATCAGATGCCGTCAGCGTTTTACAAAACGAATGCACGTGAAAGCGCGGAGGCGGAGCAGGAGGACCCTCTTTCTCCACCGCATTTTCATCTTGCTATCATTCAGATCCAAAAAAAAAAAAAAAAACATAAGAACGACGTCGTTGCTCAATTACTCCGCACCGAGAAACTAACAAGAGAGTAATTAACTTACATTTGGCTCAGGAAGTAAGGTCACTTGAGCAAACACCTCATCCGTGTCTGGCTCCGCCTGAAATTTGTTACCAAAAACGAAACACCATAATATTAATAACTTCATCCACATACTTATAGTTCAGAAGCCGAGAAAATTAACGGTTGCTACCTTGAGCATGACGTTGATGACCCGACAGAGGATCTTGGGTGGTAGATCGTAAACCGGCATATGCTGTTCCGCTACCTGATTTGTCGACGCTTCCACCTAATGCGTGTTTGTGCCATAAAAACAAACACTAGTGTTCACAACCAAAAATAGAAACCACAACTACAGCAAATTTCACTATAGAAACCAAGTCCGAGTGCGAGAGACAGAGCCTGAAGCGAAACTCCACCGAATCTGAGCTCTGCCTCGCCGAACTGGAGGAAGAGTTACCTGTTCAATATGTCCTTGAGGAAAGTAGAACACGCGCTCTCTTTCTCTAGGCACAGTCACAAGAGGACCCGCACACGCGTGCCACAGCTCCCTGTAAAGCGCAGCTTCCGCGTCTGAAACCAAAAACATGTTATCGTCACGCCAAACACACCACAAGGCACAAACTAACGGTTTTGCAGAGGAAACCACGTTACCTCTCGCGGATGATGATGAAGAAGCATTCTGACCCTCTCCTCCACCGTTGCTAACATCGTTAACGTTGTTATAGCCGCAAGAACTGTTTTCTCCTTTTCCGTTCACCGAATTTCCCTTTATCGATACCTCCAACGTTGCCATTTTTTCCGTTCAATTTCCTCACAGATCTCTCATATATCACATCGCAAGATCGGAACCTCCGTTTCTCTTCACTGTTCCGGAATCCAAACACCGAATTCTCAAACCTGGCAAGGAAATAAGCACACAAACGAAGCAGCACCAATTCCCAAAACCTCTATCTCTCTCTATACCTTCAATGGACCCTTTCAACCACTCTCTCTCTTTCTATCTTTGTTTCTCTCTCTATCTCTTTCTATCTTCTTATTTTATTTTATTTTATTTTTCTCTCAGCTGATAAATGGTTACAATGCAGCACCAGAACCACTGTCGGAGGGGGAGACTTAACCAGAGTGGTCAAAACAGCGTGCAATCATTTCAACCGCGGTCAATTATTAACCACTCTTAGCAACCGGCGTTTACCGGTTCACCCCGCCATTTTAAACCGGCTACACCCGGTGAGGCTCTTTACCCTGCCAGTGAAACGCAAACAACGCGATCTCCTTGGCGGCTACTCGGACACTGAAAGGTGTTACTCGTGACGGCGTTAGCGTAACCTTAGGATACGTCGAGGAGGTATTGGATGGGCATGTAACGCCGTGTGTCTTGACGGTAGCGGGAAAGTTGCACTGTTTTTATTGGGAAATGGCGTTGTCGTGCTGTGGACGGGCAGCGATATGCAATTGTAATGAGGTACGGTTATTAGAGAGGGCGCATTTAACACCAGCAGCGCAACTTAACCATGGTTTGCTTCTTTTGTTTGTTTTTTTTTTTTTTTTCTTACTCAAATTTATGAGCTGAATTAAATATTAAAAAAACAATAATTTCGTACTCCTATTAGCTGGTTTTATTTTTGATATTTTATTTTTATAGCCGGTTGTGATAAGAACTTTGATGCGCCAGGGCGGTAGGGCACCACACAACTGTGAAGACTGAACAGCAGTTGTCGCCCCATTTGCGTCTTTCCCATCTTAATGCCATTGCATTTATGCATATATTGACATCGTAATCGAAGCTCCTTTTGGATCTAGGATTTTCTTTTTATCCATTTTGCGTTCACAAGTTAACTTCCTTGTTTTAACACTGATTAATAATACACTCTTTTTCTTCTTCTTTTTTACCTTTCAAATAAAATTAGTATATTCATATCAGGAAAAAAATAAATGTGGTTTTCAGTCTTTATTATTTTTTTATTAAATATCATCAAAGTCTTTATGTTTTTATATCATCCTCAAATTTTAAAAACACCTCAATTTAGTTTTTCTTTTCAGAACATTTATCATATTTTTTTAAATTATAATAATTAACTAAATCTATATATTTTTTATAAGTTTAAAAATTCAATACTGATTAAATTTTGAAATTTAAATTTATCAATATAAATTTATACAAGCGTTCAGTATACTTAATCAGAATTCTAAAAACTAATAATATAATATTTTTTAACATCAAATATTTCTTCTTAAAATTTTCAAAACAGCAATATTAATAAAGTAAGTCGGTCACTAATAGAGATTAAATGCATTGTTCTTTTTAGCTGTAAGAACTGAACATCTCATTCCGACTCTTTTAGTAAATACATTAATTAATAGATCAATTAAAAATAATAAGATATTGAAAAAGACAAATATCAAAAATGCTTTTATTTAAACGTTGTTTTTTTTTATTATTATTATTATAACATAGACACATCTTTAAAATTCTATATTTTTCATACGTTTTCTCACTCAAAGATGATAAGAACATATAACCTTCCTTTTAATTAGTCTTTTAACTTATCATAAAAATATTAATGCATGTTATAATGTTTGTGTAACTCATTAAAATCATAATTACATATTACACAGAAATTTAAATGATTTTTTAATTATAATTAATTTAATTTACTTATATATTTAATCACTGGTCCATGACAATAACATTTGTTATTAACATGATATGACAGTAGTCGATATTCAATCTTTTAAATAGATCTATTTTAAATAATTAATGTTAATAAATTCAAGGGAGATAACATATAAAAAAAAAGTATCAATAAATCACATACACGTCATATAAATTAATTTAAAATAATTTGTTAACTCAACATTTTAAAATATCATATTTATACGTATTTTTTATAAGGTATTTAGGTTTATATTTATACTTCAATAATTAATTCTTAACTTTTAACTGAACATATTCAGAGTCAGTCTAATAAAATAAAATGTGAGGCCTAAAACAAAAATAAATAAAAAATATTTTTTTTTTTTACTCTGAATAAGAAAGTAATGTATGAAATCTTTTAATTGAAATGTGTAAAATTTTGTTTGTTTTAAAATAATAATAATAAATAAATTTTTATTGATGAATCTAAAACTTAAACATAGGTTATTTTATCTTTTAAGCGCACTGGACAATGGGTTAAAAAAATTGACATTAGAAACATTTATTTAAAGATTTGTTATAAAAAGTTTATGGGGATTAAAAAAGGAGTTTCTATCTGCTGAGGGATGCAAGTCAGAAAATCATTTAATTTTATCATTCAAACTAGGAAACTCCCGCTGATAGAATATCCCTTTAAAATTCGGAGTTGATTTTGTAAATATTGCTTCCTTTCACAAATTTTTACCTTATTTGATCGAGTCCATAAGCTCTTCAGTCAAAAGCCAAATAAAACTTGGTCAAGTTCAAGAAAGTCTATGAAGAATATGCACGCATATACATTTGTGTATACTCGTCATCAAATATATTTCCTTTTTTTTTTTTTAATACGGAAGCATTTTCTATTTTTAACGTCATGAAAGAGTCGCGAAGCTTGTAATGAAGATATATGAATATGTACAATTGCGTAGAAAGATATTTTATGCAACTAAATGCATTATTCCATAATACTCACCAATTCTTATCAAAATAATAATAATAATACTCACCCATTATTTGTGAAATTATTTTCAAAACTCATGCATACGTGGGAATTTTAAATATCAATTTCATCCTCTTTCGATAATATCCCGGACCACACAAACACAGAATTGGACTACGTGTTAGAAAGTGTTAGTGACACTTGTAAATGTCTGATGAAATTGTAGTCATTTGATTAATCAGTAACAATTCTACTTGTTATTCTTCTCTGAACTTTCTCTCTTTCTCTGTAATTGTCTCTCTTTACTTTCCTTCACTTCAAACATTTTTTTCTCTAGACGATTTTTAAATTGTAACTAGACGACTACCTTCTTAAAGTGGTTCATCCATAGTATTTTTTTTAATTTATAAATTAAAAAAGTGAAAACAAAACTGAGATTACACTGCCATATGAATAATATTTTCACAAATTTTACAGAACTATATATTCACTATTTTTGTTATATGCAAAAGAACAACAAAGAAATCGAGTATTACATATGCAAGGAATCATTGCTATTTTTACTGCCTGTATAATATACAGATCATCGTCGAATACAAGTGTACAAAACGACATGTGTTCGATAGTTTAGTATTTGTAGAGTTGAACCGCCGAAAAAATATCTTCATGGATTAATGCTAGCCACGTTTCATACATGCATCGAATTTTCACTTAAAACTGATTACAACACGACACGTCTTCTTGCACTTACCTCCATATTAAATATATATATGTATATATCTGGGAACAGGTGATTAATTCAATATTACATGAGATGGCAAAAACTTCAACACATTAAAATTGTATTATAAAGCTTTTATTAAAATTGTCACATGATTGTTTTCTAAATTTTTCTTTTACTAGTATAAAATTCTTTCAATTTATTATTCGATTTAATTTTTATTGACTTTTAATTTTATCTAATATACATGTTTTATTGACTTTTCGTATGTCTACCCTTTTAAAAATTTGTTAACTAACTTATAATATTTTTATAACATGAAAAAAATAGAGTTATTTGAATATTATAGGTAAGAGATTAAAACATAATAGAATTTTATATATAAATAAATATCGTTTGAAGTAAATAGCAATTAGTAAATAATCTGTGTGTGATAAATTATAATTTTATACTGTATTGATTATTTATGATAAATTTTATAAAATTTTTAAAAAATAAAAAATTAATAAAAAATCATATTTTAATATATTTTTAAAAATATATCTTATTTTCATTTTGATATATATAAATATTATATTAAATAATTTTAAATTATTATAAAATTATATATATATACACACACACGTGTGTGTGGAAAAATAATTAATCGAACATTTTTGTTATCAAAGTCCTTTAAATTTATTAAATATTCTTAATTAAAGTAAGTAGGAATATTTAATTAAACGAGTATGATAAAGTTGAAAATGGCTGGATTGTTATGATTGCTTAGCAATTTCTTTGCGCAAACATTCTCATCTTGCCTCGCATATGAAAACAACTAATATTTAATTTTTCTATTTTAATTCAATTGAAATCTATTTGTCTCCTCTACGTACACGGTTGCCAATTTTTAAATAGTCATAAATAATTTAGAATGGTCAATGTATAATTTTTGTTCTCATTCATTAGGGTGAGTTGAACTACGCAAAAGTGTTTTTGCCAACAGATTACTAATCAATGCCTAGTTGTGTTTTTTTTTTTTTTTTTTTTTGATACTGTGGAAAAAAAACCAGATGTGTGTATTTGAACTATGCAGCAAACATCCCAGTGTCAACACACAATTAAATAAATAAGTAAACGGAACGAATAATCATTTTAAAACTAACCACCAATGAGAACAGAGTTTCCCCTCTTTTTTGTTTCCTCATTCCTACCCTTTTATATCACATTAACAATTAACAATCCGTTGTTTACAAATAGATGTAACGTGCACGTTACGGTTTTTCTAATCACCTGTTATACATCAAAAATTAAAAATAAAAACACTAACTACTTCGACTTGTCTAAAATGTAATTTACCTGAATTTTTATTTAACGATTAACTAGAGTTTGATTTGCACTCATTTTTATTATTATTGTATTTTAGACACGCCATTAACAAATAATATAATTAAAAATGTTATCTTTTACTATTCATTATAGAATACTATTTATTTATAATTTATTATTTAATTATTTTTTTAAGACATTTTGAATATGCTAACGAATCACTTACCCGTACATAAAAGAAAATAAGAGATGAAGCAGTTGATTATGAAAAGATTATCCTTTTTCTTAAAAAAAAAATTATGATATTCATATAGACAGATGTTAATGAAGCTTTTATAATTGAAAATTAGGATGACATTGAATATCAACGTCCTCCTCGTCTACAGTTATACAATTCATGTAATTATAACTGTAACAAACATCAATGCACTCTACCATAATTTAAAAATTAACATTTTAAATAAAAATGTAATTTTAGCAAATAATATTAATATATTATAAAAAATTCAATATGTAAAATTATTATTATAATAACAAAAGTTTAAAATAATATTCTAAGATCTACAAAAATGTTAATATAATAGTATACTAAAAAAAATTACAGTCGTTAAAAACTTACAAAATAAATCCTCAAAATCAGATATCAAAATAAGTTATAAAGATTTCATTAAAAAAAATAATATAGTAATATTATATTAATATAAAATAATGTTATAATTGGCTAAATTTTTAAAATAAATTATTAATATCAACATAAAAATAAAGTATAATGATATTAAAAAATAAAAAATAGTTAAATATCGTTATAATTATTAAAAAATATAAAATAATTTATCAACATTGGATAAATAAATTATAAAAAATAAAAATCAGTAATTAAAAAGAATAACTAAATTGATATCATAACCATATATAAAAGTATATCAAATAAGATCTAAAAAGAATACGAAAAGATCAAAATGAAAATTTTTAAAATAATTAATAATCATCTAAATTTTTTAAGTCAAAAGATAAACAACTGTAAATTA
>JAMLFT010000182.1:0-51767 GCA_026544285.1 Pachyrhizus erosus
TTATTTTCTCTTCCATCTCAATTATATTTATATTATTTTCTAAATTTCAATAATAATTCTTTTAAGTTTAAATTCTAAATTTCAGATAAACCAAAATATCTCAAAATAAACTATAATTTTTAATTTAGGGCTATTTTTCTAAATATAATTTATTTTAAAAGGATGTTACAACTCTACCCTCCTTAAAGAAATTTTGTGCCCGAAATTTGTATTTCTAAAACAATTGAGGATACATTTCCTTTATCCTACTTTCTAATTCCCTAGTTGCACCACCTTCATCTATTAAACTCCAAATTATTTTGACTAGGCTGATGTTTCTATCTCTAAGTTGTTTCATTTTGCGGTCACCAATCCTAACGAGCGACACATCATAAGTCAAATTCTCTCTAATTGACACATGATTAGGTTCAATCATGTGTAAAGGATCAAAGACATATTTTTTAAGTTGTGACACGTGGAAGACATTATGTAAATTGGCCATGTTGGGAGGTAAGGCTATTTGATAAGCAACAGGGCCAATCCTTTTCAAGATTCGATAGGATCCTATGAATTTGGGCATTAACTTTTGAGACTTTAGAGTTGTACCTACATTGGTTCTAAGGGTTACTTTCAAAAAAACATGCTCTCCTGCCTAAAATTCTAAAGGCTTCCTTCTTTTGCCATAGTAACTTTTCTGTTGATCTTGAATAGCCTTTAGCTTATCTCTAATGATCTTCACCTTCTTAGTAGTATGTTATAACACCTCTGATCCCAAAAGCAAAGAGTCTCTATTTTCAAACCAACATAGAGGTGTCCTACATTTCCTACCATATAATGTCTCACAAGGTGTCATACGTACACTTATGTGAAAACTGTTGGTGTAAGCGAATTCTACCAAAGGTAGAAATTCATTCCAACTTCCTTGTTGTTTCATCACATAAGCCCTTAACAAATCTTCTAGTGATTGAATTGTCATCTCTGCTTGTCCATCTATTTGAGGGTGATAAGTAGAGCTAATCCTTAACTTTGCTCCCAAAGCTTCTTGTAAACTTTCCCAAAATCTAGAAGTAAAGCAGGGGTCTCGATCTAATACTACACTTGAAGGAACTCTGTACAGTATGACTATCTCCTTGAGGTACAGTTGGGTTAGCTTTTCGAGTGAATAACGGATATTTATGGGCAAGAAATAAGCAGATTTTGGTAGACAATCTACAATACCCATATCGTGTCATGTCCAACTAAGGTTCGTGGCAATCTAGTCACAAAATCCATGGAAATACTATCTCATTCCCATTCTAGAATATTGAGAGGTTAAAGATACCCAGAGGGTTTCTCACGTTCGACTTTGGCTTATTGGCATGTCAGACATGTTGTGACAAATCTTGACACATCTCTTTTCAGTCCTTGCCACCAAAAATTCCTCTTCAAGTCTCGATACATCTTTATTGTGTTTAAATTGAAACTAAGTTTACTTTTGTGTTCTTCTTCTAAGATCATCTTTCTCATTTCCTCATCGTGGGGAATGTACATCCTTCCATTGATCCTAATTATCTCGTCAACCTTAATTGGAATCTCCTTTCTTCACTTCTATCTATTTCTCTTAGTTTCTCTTGCAGGGTTTGTATTCATAATCTTTTAAAAATTCCATCCACCTTCTCTATCTCATATTTAGCTCTTTTTGATCAATCTCATAATTTTGTGATCGCCAAAGACTTCAAATCTAGAACCATAAAGGTAATGTCTCCAAATTTTTAGCGTAAAGACAACAACAGCTAACTCCATATCATGGATTGGGTAATTTCCTTCATGAGGCCTTAGTTGTCTAGAAGCATAAGCGACTACTCTTCCTTCCTACATCAACACACAACCCAAATGTTGGTGCGAAGCATCGTAGTACACGTCAAACTTCTTTTCAAGATTTGGTAGAATTAGTATAGCAATAGTGGTCAACCACTTCTTAAATTCTTGGAAATTGCTAATCCTAATTGACAGCCTGACCCTTTCTTGTCAACTTGGTCAAAGGCAAAGCTAACTTAGAGAATCCTTCAATGAATTTCCTATAGTAGCATGTTAAGCCTAGGAAGCTTCTAATTTCTGTGATGATTATTAGAGAATTCCATTGCATAATTGCTTCTACTTTTGCAGGATTGACAAAAATTCCCTCTTTAAACACCACGTGTCCTAAGGAACTTAATTCTTCTAACCAAAACTCGAATTTAGAGAGTTTTTCATATAACTGGCATTCCTTCAATATCTACAACACAATCCTTAGATGTTCTACATGTTCCTCGTGGCTCTTGGAATATATCAAGATATCATCTATGAATATCCGTACGAATTGATATAAGTCTTCATGAAAAACTCTTGTTCATGTAATCCATGAATACAACAGGGGTGTTAGTCAATCCAAAGGGCATCACTAGGTATTCATAATGCCATATCGTGTGCAAAAGATAGTCTTGGGGATGTCTTCCTTCTTCACCAAAATTTGATGATATCCTTATCGCAGATCAATCTTGGAGAGCCCTTTTTAATTGATCCATGAGGTCATCAATTCTAGGGGGCGAATACTTATTCTTAATAGTGACTTTGTTTAACTAGCGATAGTCTATGCATAATCTCATGCTTCCATTTTTCTTCTTCACTAATAACACCGAAGCTCCCTAGGGTGACACACTAGTTTTGATGAACTTCTTGTCCAATAGTTCCTCCAACTGACCTTTCACTTTTGCCAACTCCTTTGGTGACATCCTATATGGAGCGATAGAAATTAGGCTAGAACTAGGGATGAGATCTATGGTGAATTCTACTTCCCTCTAAGGTGGTAGCTCCGTAACATCTTTAGGGAAGACTTCTGAAAACGCTCACAATTGGAGGATTATTGACATTTATCTCAACTCTCGATTTTATTGAAAATAATGCCACAAAGATTTGAAAATTCATTCTCTTTTTATCCTCGGGTTCATTAAGCTTATAACTCGAAAGCTTGTGATTTGCTTTGGTTTGGGGTGCTAAAATTTAATGTTTTGTGATGACAATATAGGATAACATGATTAAAGGATAGTCATTCCATTCCTAACACTATGTCTAGATTGGATAAGGGAAGACAAATTAAGTTAATAAAAAAGTTTTGACTTTCTAATAACACTAGACAATTTACACAAGCTAAGTTAGTGATTACATGCTTATTAGTGGGAGTATTTACAGCTAGATCAAATGACAATGGAGTCACCAACAATGATAAATATTTGGCACTTTCATGGGATATGAAAGAATGAGTAGCACCTAAATCATATAATACATATAGGAGTTTATTGCTTATGATGTACTTACCACGAATGAGATCATCTGATAAGGTAACCTTTGATCCACTCATGGTAAAGACCTTTCCTATCAATTTTGGTCTCCCAAAAGCTTGGCTTTGAGTAGGTTTTCTAATGCTAGATGCTTCCTTCTTAGGTGACCAATAATCCTTCGTCACATGTCCAATTTTCCCGTAGTTGTGACAAGTGATGTTCTTTTGTGGACAATCCCTTAAGAAGTGGAGTCCACCACAACACAAGCATCTTATAGGAGTACTAGGCTCTATATGTGGGGCTGTTGACATAGAGCTCCCCATAGATTGGCTCTATCAAGCTTATTCGCTCTCGTACATGGGTGATCATTGGTAAGGTTTCTTTTATTGATGGTCGAAAGTCTTCTTAGGATGTCTTTGTGGTCCTCTAGCTCTCCACTATACCTTCCTGGCGTGGGTATCTCTTTCGTAGATCCTATATTTACTGACTAGGGTAGGAAAAGTCAGTTGTTTGGAGATATCTAACTGCTTGTTTTATGTTGGCTCACAACCTATTTTCAAATTATGAATAGACGGCTTATCCATTATCAGTTTCGAAGTATGGCCAATATTTTAGTAATTCATCAAAATTTGCTGCATATTCCCCTACTGTCATACTTCCTTATTTTAGTTCCAAGAATTCTCTATCTTTTCTTTGTCTAAAGTCGGCGTGGAAGTATTTATCCAAAAACTTATGTTTAAAAGCCTCCCAATCTATAATATGACCAAATCTTGGGAGTGTGGATTTGGTGATTCACCACCATTTTTCAGCTTCACCAAAGAACATAAAGGTAGCAAAATTCACTTTATGTTCTTCTAGGCATGACATTGTGGTGAAGATCTTCTCAATTTCTGAATCTAGTTCTGGGCTCCCTTTGGGTCAAAGGAACCATTGAATTCGGGTGGGGTATTCCTCCTAAATGCGGTTAATCCTCTATACTCTACAAGTTCATCATTGTTATCCTGAGTCATACGCTCAAGGACTTGAGCCATGCGTTCCAACAGGTGGTGGGTGTTGTTGCTTGGTGGTCTTCTTGCCATTCTTTCCTACTAATATAATAGATAACCTAGAATTACTATTTTATTCCTAGTGTTTTATCAATCATTCCTAACACACAAGTTTTACCCAACAATTTCGCCTAATACGTACAATTTTAGATTCAATCAAGTCATTCACGTGATTATATCAATCAACGTACCATCATACAATTTTACACTACTACTTAAGTAGTGTAAGTGTAGTTATCTCCACTAATTCCCTTAGGTCTCTACCACAAGCTTGATAGGACGAACTCATTTGATACCAATTACTATTTTATTCCTAGTGTTTTATCAATCATTCCTAACACACAAGTTTTACCCAACAATTTCGTCTAATACGTACAATGTTAGATTCAATCAAGTCATTCACGTGATTATATCAATCAATGTACCATCATACAATTTTACACTACTACTTAAGTAGTGTAAGTGTAGTTATCTCCACTAATTCCCTTAGGTCTCTACCACAAGCTTGATAGGACGAACTCATTTGATACCAATTACTTGTAACGCCCTTTTACACTTATCTAATTTAATAAGATTTTATTCGCCAAATATTTTTATTTTCTATTGTTATTAACATGATAAAATTTAAACACTAGACGCTAGGGATTAACTATCACCACATTATTCACGCATCATATTAAAACTTAGTTAGAAATATATTGATCAGGTCAAGAGTACAACTTTATATAACAAGTCTCAAAATATCAACTGTATTTATTAGTTTTACATTCAACCAAAAGTAGGGAAAATACTAGCCAACTAAGTATTATCTGAACTTATAATTCCCTCCGTGACTTTTAATCAAAACATTCATAGGGGTCTTCTTCCTTTGAAGTTTCTTTTTCTTCTTTTAGATTATTAACTCTTTTTAGGGCTGAACTTGTAGAAGAATTTAGATTGAAAGGGGATGAGAGCGTTTAGGAGTTGCTAGAGTATTAGGTGGAATTCCAACATATCTGGGTGGCAACATTTGTGTCAAGTGTTGATTCATTTCTTTCAACAAGTGCACCGAATCAACTGTAGTATAGTATCTTTTTAGAGTATGAATGTCAAACCCTCACTAAGTATATAAAATGAATAATGATTTTGTTCATAATAGATTTATATTATCAAAATAACTTTACACTTGAAATTATATAAAGACAAAAGAACTTGGTTAGAAAATGCAGTTAAAGAGATTAGGATTGAACTTACTTTATCTCACTCTTCTGTATTTTGTGTTGATAACGACACATAATACTCGTAGCTACTGGTTCTTAATGTCACATCTTAAATCATTCACACTGATTCCTCAAGCAAAAAATACTTAAGAAAATTTCCTAAATACTGATTCCTTAGTTATCTAGCAAATTAACCATCATTAAGTTCAGATGTTGTGTGACAATTATTATGTTAAACTCTATTCCTAGCCTTTCAAAATATCAAGTGTTTCCTTTTAGATCTGATTCTTACAAATACTTTCTAGTTAAATCTAAGAATCAAAATCAAGAATCTATTGATTAGATAGAATCCAACAATAAGCACAAAACAAAAACACGAAGAACAAGTAGAAACAGGGAACTATACATAACTATCGCCAAATTACATATGAGTTCGAGTAGATTACATTCAATCCCTAAAGAAGGAAGTTAACTACTCATGGTAGCCTTCAATACTACACGGTAGATTTACACAAGAACAGATGCTCCGAGCTTCCTCTTGGGTTTTGCCACCCTCTCCTCCTATCTTTTCTTTTTATGGTTCTTCTCTTTTTTAAAATGTCTCCGCAATTGGGTTAATAAATTATCGCTTAAGCTAGCTAGTTTCGCTCAAGCGAACCATGCACTTAACTTTGAAACAAGGTTATCACGCTCAAGCCAGCCATGCCTAACTTAAGCGAGATTCCAGCTGAAAAATACCCACTCTCAAGATCATTCTCGCTTAAGCGAGATATTCTAGCTTGAACGAGCTTACCACTACAAATTTTTCTGCCTCTGGACAATTCTAGCTTAGGCAAGATCTGGTTTCACTTGGGTGAGGTCTGACTTGAACTTTTCAGCATCAAAGTCTCCTTTTGTCTATCTTCTTGTGCTTCTATCCATGCATCTTCAATTCTTTCTTTACTCGCTCCTTAGTTATCTGAAATTCATACAACATTAGGATTAAATGTCTCCATTGGTTTTCAGACTCAAAAACATATATTTGGATTTAATAATTCTCAAATTAGGGAGTGATTACTAATTTCAACAATAATTAAGAACAAAAGGCACCAATTTTCTCACGTAAATGTACTGAATATTGGGACTTATGAACTTCCCCCAACCTAGAATCTTGCTTGTCCTCAAGCAAAGTAATTGAATCCCAAAAATCCAAAGTTTGTCCCCAACACAGAATAATGGTTATTTACAAATGAAACCTAAGGTTCAATCATTAATCCAATTTCCATGTACAAAACAGCAAATCAAAGTAGAAAACTATGGTGTCTCCAATTCCTATCAAAGTAGGATACAAATGCAATCAACTTCCCATCAAAACAACTGTAACAATGAAATGAGAATCTAACTAAGGAATTTCTCTCTTAATTTCTCACAGGTGAGTGTTTCTCTCAATTTCCACTTATTTTTTAACATATCAAGGTTGCCTTTCATTTTCCATCAGATCATAAACACATAATAAACATGAATCTTAAGGTCTTCATAAGGGTTGTAATGAGACTAGGTTCTTAAAAATATTGGTTTTTTAGATAACAAATTGCACACTCAACAAAAGGAGAACATATCTACAATTCAAACAAAATTTTATTTGTGTTTTCTATTATCAATTCTTTAGAGTCCACCCTACACCATTGCCCTTTTCTTTTCTGTAATTCACCTCTCTTGTTTATTTGCCCCTTTCTTCTTCTTTTTTTTTTTAGAAATAGAGAACTATATAATTTTCCAGAGAGTAAATTACCTTACCCTCTTCCTCACAATTATAATCAAACTACAACCAACACCAATCATTCCCCTTTCATGTATTTAAATTGCACTTATGTTCTCCTTCCCTAAGCATGCTACAAAGGTGGGAAGAATATATCTCAATGGAAGGTTAGGTTGCAATGAAGCAATTTTTAGCACAAATGGGTTATCACAAAAATTTGTCATATTGTGCAAAGATTGGCTATTTGGCCTTGAGTTTTAAAAGTTTTTCACTTTCTCTAAGCATGCATCAGTCATTTCCATGTTTTATTTTTAATACAAAATGAATAAAAAAATCAGGCAACATCAATTGATAATTCATTAATATAACTCTCTAACTGTTTAGGGGTTCACACACTCACTTGGTTGTTTGGTTTAATTCCTCAGTTTTTTTTTCTCAACCATTGTTCCTAATCATTTATCTTGTTAACTTTTCATGCACTCATATCCCAAATCAATTTTGAATCATAGGTTCAACCATAATTTTCCTTTTTTAGTCCCTGCTCAGTTCACTCAATTGTTCTAACTTAGAACACTTACAAAGGTCTGATTTCTTTTCAACCACCAATCAAAATGAATTTTCAATGATTCTCAAACAATTTCAGCTATATCAAAAAATATTTTGTGTCAGTTATTGACTTGCATGAGCCACCAACTATCTGAAAAAACTATATGGGCAGCTACCTCAATAATAATATATATAAATGCTATTTACTAAGAAACAAAAGTAGTCCTTGACAATAACAAAAGTCCAACCACTAAATTAAACTACTAAACTAAAAAACTAAACTAATTAAGCATCTAAAACTAAACTAATTAATTTAAATTCTGTTTATGCATAACAAGATAATGAAACCAGTTTTTTCAATGTAAGCACAAAAGGTGAATGGGGTGTCAATCCCCTCTCAAGATTCTATCCAATTATGCGTCAAACTCCTCATTTTGGAATTAGATTGGCCCTTCTGCTGCTACAGTTCCAAATGGTGTTGCTCTCATATCTGTTCCACCTGCATAATAGTTGGAAATAATGTGAATGTCCCCAGGCCACGACACCCAGAATCACTTACATTGACAATGGCAATAAGAAATGAGCTTGAAATGTGCAGAGTCGACATAAGCAAGAAGATTAGTGAGTGAGAAAGACATGCAGCAAGCCAGGGTTTGAAGAAAGGGGCAAAAATGATCGGGTTCATCGTTTCAACTCCGTTTTTAAAACATGAAAATTGTACTCTTGCTCAAGCGACTCGCTTGAGCGAGGCTGAGATGACTACATTTTAAATGCAATCTCGCCTAGGTGAGAATTACCTCGCTCAAGCGAGAATTATAGAGTAAAATTTTCCTGGCCTGTCTGTATATCTCGCTCAGGTGAGATCTACCTCACTTAAGCGAGAATGAGTCTGAGAACACCCCTTTATTTTTCAAAAACTCGCTCAAGCGAGTTATATCCCACTCTGGCGAGAATTGCAGATGAAAAATTCTTTGTTTTTTCTGCATATTTCGCTTGGGTGGACCATTCTAGCTTGAGCAAAAATTATCCTAAAAACAGTGAACATTTTTGTGCAGTTCAAAGACAATTTTCTTTTTTTTCCTTCAACTTTAACTCACTCTTTCTCTTACTATTTGTGCAGTCCAAAGTCATTTTCTAATGCTCAACCTAGTTTCACATCAAATAACTAGAAATTGAATTCTAAAACTAAAATTTTCAAAATGGTCTAAAAACTCATATTCCAAAGCATCTAACCACCCCAAAATTGCCTATTAAGCCTAAGCATCTACTGCATATCAAAAGTCTCACTTCTAAATGAAAAGATGTGCATGCTCATGAGTTATGCAATGATTAAATGTGCAACATGGTCTATAAGATATCTACAAACAATAGACATATTACTAGTTTAAGCAACAAACAAATAAACTGAAAATAAATCCACATAGTAACCGGTTGGGTTGCCTCCCAGAAAGCACTTGTTTAACGTCACATAGCTTGACACTTGTATCAATCAAGGATCATTCAGCTGAATCACCCTAGTGAGCCTTTCAAACTCACCACCAAAATAATGCTTCAGTCTTTGGTCATTGACCACCCAACTTCTATGTGATTCAAGGTCCTCCAATTCCACTACTCCATATGGCTTGACTTGTTTGACTAGAAATGGGCCTAACCATTTTGATTTCAATTTTCCAAGGAAAAGTCTCAACCTAGAATTAAATAACAATACAAATTGGCTTGGTTCAAAATTTTTCTTCAAAATTTTCCTGTCATGGTAGGCCTTGACACGTTCCTTGTAAAGTTTAGAGGATAGGTAAGCATTGAGCCTCATTTCTTCAAGTTCATGGAGTTGCATATTTCGTTTTTCTCCAAAAGCTTTAAGATCAAAATTTAAAAGTTTCAATGCCCAATATGCTTTGTGTTCCAATTCCACCAAAAGCTGGCATGCCTTACCATAGATCAATTGGAATGGAGAGAGAGATGTAGGAGTTTTATATTCAGTTTGATAAGCCCATAAAGCTTCATCAAGCTTTCTTGACCAATCTTTCCTAGAAGAGGCAACTATTTTCTCTATAATTCTCTTAATTTCTCTATTAGAGACCTCCGCTTTACAATTGGTCTGAGGATGGTAGGTTGTTGCTACTTTATGCCGAACCCCATAATGTTCTAAAACCTTTTAGAGCTGAACATTACAAAAATGGGAACCTTCATCACTAATTAGGACTCTAGGAGTAACAAATCTACAAAAAATATTTCTCTTGAGGAATCTGATCACTGTTTTAGTATCATCCTTCTAAACTAGGATTGCTTCAACCCATCTAGCCACATACTCAACTGCTAATAAAATATATTCATTTGATAAAGAAGATGGTAGTGGTCCTATGAAGTTAATTCCTTAACAATCAAAGACTTCAACTTCTTGAATATTTTGCAATGGCATTTCATGTTTTCTAGAGATACTTCTAGTTCTTTGGCAGCTGTCACAATTTCGACTATACTCATGTGCATCCTTAAACCATGTAGGCTAATAAAATCCAGATTGAAGGACATTAACAGCAGTCCTTTCTCTATTAAAATGACCACCATATGGTGAATTATGACAATGTCATAGAATATTCTTGGCCTCCTCTCTTATGACACATCTCCGCAATAGGTTATCTGCACCAATTTTGAACAGACGAGGATCATCCCACACATAAGGATTTGCATCCTTGAAGAACTTTTTTCTTTTGATGCCATTCAAAATTTTCAATAATAACTCTAGCAACTTTAAAATTGACCATATCTGTAAACTATGGCCTCTCTTGAATTGCTAAAAGTTTTTCGTCTGGAAATTCATCTAACACCTCTAATTCAAGTGCAGTCACCTCATCATTTGCAAGTCTAGATAGATGGTCTTCCATATTATTTTCACAACCTTTTTTTCCTTTTATTTCTAAATCAAATTCTTTGGACCCAATCAAATAAGATCTAAATTTCTCAAGTGCATACATTATAGCAAGTAACTCCTTTATGGTCATGGTATAATTACTTTGAGTTTTAGTTAGGACTTTACTTGCATAGTGTATCACATGAAAATTTTTTCCTTTCCTTTGTCCTAACACTACTCCTGCATAGTCACCTGCATCGCACATCAGTTCAAAATTATATTTTCAGTTAGGAGCAGTAATTATGGGTGCACAAATGAGTTTTTCTTTTAATTTTTCAAAGGCAATCAGACAGGCTTCATCAAACATAAATGGAGTATCCTTTTAAGCAGGTTGCATAATGGCTTTGCAACTTTTGAGAAATCCTTGATGAATCTTCTATAAAAGCCAACATGCCTAAGAAAGCTTCTAATCCCTTTGATGTTGACTGGTGGAGATAACTTTTCAATTACCTCAACTTTTGCTTTGTCCACTTCAATTCCTTTGAAAGATATCTTGTGGCCTAAAACAATGCCTTCAGTCACCATGAAGTGACATTTCTCTTAGTTGAGTACAAGATTTGTCTTGACACACCGCTTTAGTATAGTGTCTAAAATTTTCCAAGTAAGAATTGAAGGGTAGATCTAAACACTAAGAAATCATCCACGAACACTTCAATGCATATCTCTATCAAGTCTGCAAAAATAGCAAACAAAATCTCTAGAAAGTAACTAGAGCATTACACAACCCAAATGGCATTTTCCTGTAAGCAAAAACACCAAAAGGGCAAGTAAAAGCAGTCTTCTCTTGATCTTCAAGATCTACTGTAATTTGATTGTAATTTGAATAACCATCCAAAAAATAATAATATGCTTTTCCTGCCAACCTTTCCAACATTTGATCCATAAAAGGCAATGAGAAGTGATCTTTTCTTGTAGCTTGGTTCAGTTTTCTATAATCAATACACATCCTCCAACCTATAACAGTTCTTGTGGGTATCAACTCATTCTTTTCATTATAAATGACAGCATGCCACCCTTCTTAAGAACCACCTATACAGGATTGACCCAAGCACTGTCTGAAATAGGATAAATCATCCCTACTTTCAGGAGCTTTTGAACTTCTTTCTTCACAACCTCCTTCATGGTCAGATTCAAACACCTTTAAGGTTGAGCTACAGGTCTTGCTCCATATGAATTTCGTGCATGTAGTAGGATGGACTTATACCCTTTAAATCAGATAAGGTCCACCCTATGGCTCCTTCATTGGCTTTTAGCACTCGCACCACTTTTTCTTCTTCATCTGCTATCAAATAATTATTGAGAATTACTGGTTTTTCACCATTCTCTACAAGGAAAACATATTGAATATGAGGTGGTACTACTTTAATTCCAATTTTTGAGGCAGGGAAGTCTCTTCTTTAATCAATTCCTTCCTTTGAATAACATTTTGTGACACTTCCTTGGCCTTGTCTAAATCTTTCAAGCAATCTTTTACTTCTTTTTCTTCTTACCCATAAATGTCTTCTATGCTATCAATAACAACTTTCATCAATGGTTGAACAATAGAAAATTTTCTCTGTGTTTCCCAACAGATTTCATCAATGACATCCAATCTAAAGCACTCTTTTCTGTTACCTGGATGTCTCATGACTTCAAAAACATTAAAACTTACCTCCTCGTTTTGCACACAAACTTTTAATTCACCTTTATTAACATCAATTGTGACTTTCGCAGTCTTCATAAATGGCCTCCCAAGGATTAAAGGGACCTCAACGTCCTCCTCTATGTCCATAACAACAAATTTATCCACCTTTACTAAGAGATCTTCAACTACTCCATGTGGATATTTTATAGATCTGTCAGCTAGCTGCAAAGTCATTCTTGTAGGTCTCACTTCTACATCTCTAATTTTCTTTAGCATCGATAAAGGCATGAGATTGATACTAGCTCCAAGATCCAGTAATGCCTTTCCAACTGTGAGATTACCTATGGTAACAGGCAAAGTGAAACTCCCTAGATCTCTAGATTTTTGTGGGAATTAATTTTGAATTATGGCACTGCATCCAACCTCTAGTTTAATTGTTTCTTGGTCATTAAACTTTCTTTTCTTAGTTAACAATTCCTTCATGAACTTTGCATAGGTTGACATTTGTTCCAACGCTTCAGTGAGAATGTTGATTTGTAAACTTTTAAGAATATCCAAGAATCTTGCAAATTGTCTTTCCTTATCTTTATTTGATTGGGCATGTGGATAAGGTACATTCCTTATGGGAGAAACCCTCACTTGATTTTCACTATGGGCATGTACAACTTTTTGTTTATTCTTTAATTCTTCTCCCTCACACTCTATTTTTTCTTTCTCATTCTCTTTTATCACTTCCTCCTCAACAGCTAAATTATCTTCAATCCCTTCTCCTACAACTTTACCACTTCTAGTAGTGATTGACTTGCAATGCTCCTAGGGATTAATTTGGGTGTTGGCTAAAAATTGACCCCCTTGTTGATCTGCCAGCTGTTTAGCCAATTGTCCCACTTGTGTTTCTAAATTTCTTATTGAAGCTTCTGTATTTTTATGATTAAACAAAGAAGCTTGCATGAATTTTTCAAAGGTATCCTCCAATTTGGTTGTCCTTTCATGAATGGAAGGATAATGCGGTTACTACTGATATGGGGTTTGTCTATTAGATGGTCCAACCTCTTGTTTCCACCCATAGCCTTGAGTTGGATTATTCATCCAACCTTGAATCATATTATTGGATAGTTAAATGAGAAGCCGTCTTGCCTTCCTTTATTGCTAATGTAATGAACTTCTTCATCTAGTGAATTATTTTGATAAGAATAATGACCATTTGGATTATCACCTCCATAAAAATCACATCTTATAGTTGGAGTCTAACTTTGGAAAGAGTGCACAACATGTAATTGTTGAGGCAATTTAGACATTTGCTTAGTTAATGCTTTAATATGTTGTGTCAGAATTTTATTCTAAGCTAAAATTGCATTTGTGGTATTGAGATCAAGCATTCATTTCCTTTGAACAGTTTGTCTATCATGTTGAGCTTGATAATCTATTGAGGCTAAAGCATCAATAATTCTTGTAGCTTGATTTGCATCAACATCCATCATTGTCCCTCCTGTTGTTGCATCTAATATCATCTTAGTATCAAGCCTCAAACCATTGTGAAAAATGTTTAGTTAAGCAATGTCTTCAAATCCATGGTTAGGACATCTCCTAAGCATTAATTTGAATCTTTCCCAGGCTTCACAAAAAGGTTCATCTGGCCCTTGCCTGAATATAGAGATGTCAGATTTTGCCTTGATGTAACTGGAGAGTGTAAATAATCTGTGTAAAAAACTCTTTTCTACATCACTCCAATTGGTCAAACTTTGATTTGGGTGTGATTTAAGCCATTCTTTTGCTTTTCCTGTCAACAAAAAAGGAAACAAAGGCAAATAAACCAATTTGACATCACCTTCTTCGAAACCCATATTCCCTACTAATTCATAGAATGTGGACAAATGAGTGTATGGATCTTCATGATCCATCCTTGTGAATTGATAGGTGCTTATTAGGCTAAGAAAAACTGGCTTCATCTCCAATGATTTGATGCTAGAAGGTATTGCTATGCTGGAAAAATGTCATGGTCCTTGTTGCATAGCATAGTCTCCAAGTGTTCTCCTAGGTGGATTTTGTCTTTCATGAACCATGCTTTTCTCTTGTTGATTTTCTTGAATCTGTGTGATAGGAGTGTTGGAAGATTCTTCTTCAGCTTGCTCTTGCGTTTTCTTTTCTTTGGAATTCTTTCGAGTTGTCCTCTCAATTTCAGAGTTAAATTCCAATTGATCTTTAAAAACCTATCCTCTTAAAAACATAAATCAAAGACAACTCAAGCAAGGTTTAGCACAGGATAAAATAATAATAATCATTTGAGCCACAAACTAACCAAAAACAAAACAAAATATTCACAGTAATTAATGAGTTATACTTCAAAAAATTTAAAGAAAATTTGTTCCTCGGCAACGGCTCCAAAAACTTGTTGATTCATTTCTTTTGACAAGTGCATTGTAGTATAGTAACTTTTTAGAGTACAAATGTCGAACCCACAAGGAACAACTTCAATTAAAATTTTCTATTGTAACCCTCACTAAGTATATAAAATGAATAATGATTTTTTTCATAATAGATTGATATTATCAAAATAACTTTGCACTTGAAATTATATAAAGACAAAAGAACTTGGTTAGAAAATGCAGTTAAAGAGATTGGGATTGAACTTACTTTATCTCACTCTTTTGTATTTTGTGTTGATAACGACATATAATACTCGTAGCTACTGGCTCTTGATGTCACATCTTAAATCATTCACACTGATTCCTCAAGCATGAAATTCTTAAGAAAATTTCCTAAACACTGATTCCTCAGTTATCTAGCAAATTAACTAGCATTAAGTTCAGATGTTGTGTGGTAATTGATATGTTGAGATCTATTCCTAGCATTTCAAAATATCAATTGTTTCTGTTTAGATCTGATTCTTATAAATACTTTCTAGTTAAATCTAAGAATCAAAATCAAGAATTGATTACATAAAATCCAATAATAAGCACAAAATGAAAACACCAAGAACAAGTAGAAAAAGAGAACTATACATAACTATCACCAAAATACATTTAAGTTTGAGTATATTACATTCAATCCCAAAAGAAGGAAGTTAGTCACTCATGGTAGCCTTCATTGCTACTAGGTAGATTTACACAAGAAGAGATGCTTCGAGCTTCCTTCTGGGTTTTGCCATCCTCTCCTCCTATCTCTTCTTTTTATGGTTCTTCTTCTCTTTTTAAAACTCTCTTCATAGTTGGGTAAATGAATTCTAGCTTAAGCTAACTAATTTTGCTCAAGCGAACCATGCACTTAACTTTGAAACAAGGTTATCTCGCTCAAGCCAGTCATGCCTAACTTAAACGAGATTCCTGCTGAAAAATACCCACTCTCAAGATCATTCTCGCTTAAGCGAGATAGTCTAGCTTGAGCGAGCTTACCACTACAGCTTTTTCTGCCTCTGGACAATTATAGCTTAAGAGAGATCTAGTTTCGCTTGGGCTAGCTTTGGCTAGAACTTTTCAGCATCAAAGTCTCCTTTTTGTCTAGCTTCTTGTGCTTCTATCCATGCATCTTCAATTCTTTCTTTACTCACTCCTTAGTTATCTAAAATTCATACAACATTAGGATTAAATGTCTCCATTTGTTTTCAGATTCAAAAACATATATTTGTATTTAATAATTCTCAAATTAAGGAGTGATTACTAATTTCAACAACAATTAGGAATAAAAAGCACTACCTTTCTCATGTAAATGTACTGAATATTGGCATTTATCATCAAGATGACAGGTATGTCTATGTGAGAAAATTGTCCATGAGGTATGACATTAGAGCACATAAAAGCAAATCTCACACATTTAGTGAAGGTGTCATCTTCAAACAATGGGTTGTGGGTCCATCTTCCTTCCAAGGGTATGATCGTCAAGTGAAATAAAGGGTGAAATTCTTTCGCCATCAGTATCTAGAAGGTGGGATCGTAGGAGTAAGCCATCTATCCTTAAATACACACACATGTAAATTATTTCTAACTATCGCGTACTCTCATCTCATCGTATCATGCCTATTTAAGATTTCTAATCATTCAAGGCCTTTCGTAGCCTTCAATACTCCTATTTTCGGGAGAACTTACATGAGCATGTCAATAAAAATCCAAGTCTGCATTTTGGGTTGACAATCGGGAGTACATATCCTGCCTAGTACTTAGTCTAGGATACTCTCAATCGAATCTTGGTAATGCTCTTCTTAGTCGGGGATGCCAAGCTGGTTGTGTCACACCCTCTTTCTCTAAGCGGCTTATAACTTAACATCTTATCTACTCTCAAGGACTCACCTGAATTCCTCAAGTACCTTCTATGGTCAACCCATGCAATCTTGATTCTTAATTCTTACTCGTATGTTTTTTTTTTCATCCTTTTCTTCCCACTTCCATTCAGCAATTTCTTTTGGTACTAGCTTTGAGCTTAGAGGTAACATTTCTTTGATGACTTCACTTCACATTAGTTTACCAGCTATCAATTAATTTTCATTCAACATTTGTCTAAGAAAAACGCTCAAACTATCACAATTTTATATCTTATCTTTTACCCTAGGTTTATTTTCTCTTGTTTACTTGAGATAGTCACTAAAATTATCAATTGTTCCTCTATTAATAGTAGAAGCAATCATTATATATAAAAATCTTCATACATCATAGAAGATGATAACATTACTAATCAAACAAATTTACAAGCCTTATAATAGTATTTATAAGTAGTAATAGCTATGATAAGGGTATAAATGGTATTTTAATAAGTTTTATTTGTTAGATTCTTTTCACTTTCTTTTTCTACTTTTCTCTCTCTACTTTCTTTCTCCTATTTCCTTCTCGTACTTTATTTCCCTCTCCACTTTCTCTTCTACTTTCTCTCTCTGTTTTCTCTCTTTTTCTTTCTTTCTTTCTTTCTCTCTCTTTCTCTTCTTTCTCTTTCTTCTGTCCCTCTCTCTACTTTTTCTTCCTTCTTCCTTTCTTTTTCTCTTTCCCTCTCTCTCTCTCTCTTATTCTTTCTCTTTCCCCCATCTTTCTCTCTCTTCTTCTCTCTCTTTCTTCTTCTTCCTTATCCTTCCTTTCTCTTCTTCTCTTCATCACAGTCCCTCACATTCCTTCCTCCTCTACTTGTCTCTTTTTTCCTTCTACCTTCTACACTCGAGGTTTTTTTTTCTATTTCACTTAGTCGATGAAGCTAACAATTGGATGTGCCATACTCGTGCCTACCTCTCCCATTCGAATTGGTTTCAATTTTCATCAAATAAGCAATTCCATGGATTAAATTTCATCAAAATCACATTACCTATCCTAGCACATAGTTTAATTCATGTTTGAATGAAAATACTTTGAATTCACAAATGCAAACGTTAATGGCAATAGGGAAAATTTTAAATTTTGATTTCCATAATTTGATCACTGTTTTACATAGCTAGAGAGTTATTATGTAATTTTCATTATCAGGAATGGTTTGGCATAAAGAAATTCGAAGGATAAAGGCTCCCCCTACTTTTGTTTTAGTTTTCAGATGAACTTTTCTAGCAGTATCTACAGAATTTGGCAAGGTAGCAATTCGACTATTTGGCCCTCTATTTCTTCTTATTTTTTATGGAAAATAAAGTTAGATAAATTTTGAATTTGTCTCTAAATGAAAAAGGGAAGATGGATATAAAATGGATGAAGAAATTTGAGTTCGAGTTTCCTCTATTTGTGTCTTTTCTTCCACGCTTGGCTTATCTTTTATAGAACCCTCCTACTCCATTTTCGTGCTTATTCTATTTGCAGGGTATGGGAAAAAGCAGTAGGGTACAGGACTAGGAGGCAGGGTTGGTGGAGTGAGGGTTGTAGGTGCAGCAGAATGGGTTTCGAGGAAGAAGAAGGTGTGTCACCTCTTCTATGGTGGTCTAGGATTTTGAGGTAAGTTTTAGTATATTTTAGTTTCATAAGTTTGCAGCGATGGGCCTAGCGATTTAGGGTCATTACACTCTCTCCCTTACTACTCTTAGCCTCCACGTTTCACACTTTGAATCACTCTCCAACTCTTTTCCATCCTCTACTTTTATTTTCTCATTTTATTTTATATCTTTGACTTATTATGAGCCAATGCCTTATTTTAACTAACGAGCTCACCAACTCAGTTGGTTAGCACCTCTTTTCTCCTCTCACAGTGCCTAGGTTCGAATCCCAACCCTAGTTTTCCTATATTTTCATTTATTTTTTAGTTTTAACTTTTTCATTTTATATATTAAAATTATTAATTTTAGTTTTCTAATTTTTTCTAAACATCCTATAAATCAGTTTATATTTTTCTCTTCCTATTTCTATATTTTTCTTCACCATATTATTTACATATTTGAATTATTCTATCCATTTTAATTTATTTTAATATTTAAATATAGGTTTTATTTATAAAATTCTATTTTATATTTCTAAAATTCATATTATTATTTTATTTTTTTCATTAACTTTACTCCTTTTCTTCTACTTCAACCTATTTTTATAATTTCTAAATCTATTTTTTCTTTCATTTTTTTTAATCTCCATCTCAAAATTAAACTTTTAAAATATAAATTTATATATCTATTTATTTATTTATTTCTCAATCTATTGAAGACTATTTTACTTAAAATCATTAGGCTCTATTAATTATTTTCTCTTCTATCTCAATTATATTTATATTATTTTCTAAATTTGAATAATAATTCTTTTAAGTTTAAATTCTAAATTTCAAATAAATTAAAATATCTCAAAATAAACTATAATTTTTATTTCAGAGTTATTTTTTTGAATATAATGTTATTTATTTTAACAAGATGTTACAATTTTTTTATTTTAGCTTATAGTCCCTGTAAATGTCACTTTTTAATTTTAGTATGTATGACATCATGATAATGATATGACACGTTTGACTATGTTATCATTTGCTAAATAAATACATTTGATTATGTGACATATGATGACATCATTATAACTTCATAATTATGTCATCACCATTAAAATTAATGAAACATGTTAATAATAGGTACTAAAACCAAAATCGAAAAGTTATCAAATACCAAAATATTAGATACCAAAACCAAAACACTCCTATTTTGTGAATACCAAAAAGTTATTTAAGTCTAACATTTTTAATTGAAATAATAGCTTATGTATGTTAGTACTAGTATCTAAGGATGCTCACAGGTTGAGACAAGTTTCACCAAATTCATTACCCAACCCAATCAAATTTGAATAGGTTGGGTTGGATTTTTTAAATTTTTTTGTAAAACTCAACCCAAACTAACTTATTCACAAATGAGTTGGTTTGGTTAGGTCCATAGGTTAAAACATTTAAATTTATTTATTATTTTTAAAATATAATACTTTTTATAAAGATAAATTTTATTAAAATGTACCTGATTGCAATCAAGACAATAGGATGAAGTATATATCTTTTACCAAAATCTTTTTACAATATTATAAAAAGAATAAAATCAAAACAAATATTAATACATAAAACTCATCCATGTGAAAAATTATGAAAAAAATAGATGTTACAAAAGGAAGAGACTAGAGACTTCAAGTTGACTATTTCCAATGTGGTTAATAATATAGTCGTAGCGAAAAGAAGAAGGGAACTCCAACAAACCAAACCCAAAAATGAAAAAACTTAAAAAAAGAGTTATAGAAAGTAGAACCAGAACATCAATAAAGTCAATAAACGCGTATAGATGTGTATAATGAGTTGTTTATGGGTACTTATGACTAACAGACTAATATTCTTATAATAATAATATTTAAATATATATATAATATTATAAATAAATATGTATATAAATAATAATAATAATAATTTTAATATTAAATTATTATTAACGGATTCACGAGTTGGGTTAATGTTTTAAAAATCAAAACTTGTGAGCTAGCTCATTCATCAATAAGTTTGAATGAGTTAGATTGAATTTGATCTAAACTATTTGAGTTAGTTTTGATCAATTTAGGTTCATGAGTGACTCATACATGTAAACACCCCTACTAGTATCATTTGATATCTTCCCTCTCTTTCTATCTCTATATATGTACATAGAGATTAATGATTAAATGACTTATCTATATATATATATATATATATATAAAAGGAGGGATCAAGTTGTTTTAAGAGTAACTTTGTTATTCATCTTTCTAAAATATAATAGTAAATATTAATTACTCATTACAATAATTATTATATTTTAAGATAATAAATGATGAAAATGAAAAATAATTTTATCTTCCATCTCTATATATATATATTCGTAAACACATATCAACATCAAACATAAAATATCTAGAATGTGAAATTGTACTCGACAATATTTGTAGTAAATTAATATCTAAATTGAAGTATATACATTAGACATATGTTATATTTTTGGTTATCTATTTCTTTTCTTTTAAAAAATAAGTCAATATTTTTCTTTTTAAGCATCTTTTAACCTATAAGTAATAGATAAATATAAAAATTATAGAAATTAATAACATATTTTAATTAAATTTAATGAAACATATCTGTTACAGTCAAAGATTATTACCCAAAAAAAAAAAGATAAGTGACTCACATATAAAAATTACTTAAATAAAAAAATACATGTTTACATGCTCGACTAAAAACATATTTCAATAAAATTTTATTTTAAAAAATCATTAAAAAAACATGATAATAATAATTTAGTTAATAGTTAATAAGAAAAAATTACTTGTTAATTATGATATATTATTTTCATTAGTAAGATTATGTAATTTTATGATATCTAAATAATTTAAGTATAATCTTATTATTTAAAAATGAGAAAAATAATTTTTCATCTATTTTGCATTCTACCTCTGACATCTTATCCCATAAAAGGCTATTAAAATTAGTATAAAACTTAAACTTCATGAATAAATGTATATCTTGGCGAAAATATTAGTGATAAGATCGCACATTCAACTAATGATTGTTCTCATGTTGATTATTTTGTAAACATATTAGATTAATTTACTTATTTTATTGAAAGGTAATTTGAACAATTTTCAGACTATGTAAGCAAGCACATTTGATTTTTTTATTTGAATCTTAAAAATTAAAAACTATAAATGAGGATGATTTGAAAAAAAAAAACTATTATATTAATCTTGAAAAATGAATTAAGTTCTATGGTATACTGTATACTATTGAAGATCTTGATTATTTTTAAAATGATGTTAACAAGTAAAAAAAATTAAATAAATTCATTATTTTTGAAAGTGTTAAATTGTATCAAAAATATTTTTTTTTGAATACATGTATTGCTTCTAAAATATTATTGAAAATACTTGTAATGAGTATTTTATATTTATAATGAAACATTATAAATATTTAATTATAAAACTCTAATCAATAATTTTATAGTGCATAACAAAAATTAAATATAAATTTATGAACTACATAAATATATATAGAATTAAATTTTAAATATAAATTTTGTTTCACAACTCAAATTTCCTAAGCTTGGTCTTGTCCCACACCCTAAATACTTCTTAAGCAAGTATACAAGGATTTTGTTTTAAATTCTCCTTTGATCTTGTCCCAATGTTGTCCCTTTCCTCCATTAGAAGTAATTTATTAATAAAAATGAACTCATAACCTTCAATCTCCTTTGGCTTTTGACAAAGGTGATGAAAATTATTCGGGTAAACATCTAGTCCAATTGCATTTGTAGTTGTGCTCTTTCCGTGAAGGAAGTGCTTAAGTGCATATTTGAACATTATATTTTACATACTTCACATCTTAGTTTGCAGAGTACAATATTTATATTAATTTGAATTGGCTAAATGTCTAATATTTATTCACATAGTCTCCTTAAATAAATAAAAAATGTATTTTGCCAAAATTATGGTTAAATTATGTTTAAACATGATTTTGAGCTCTTAATATTATTTAAATAGAAGTTAAAAATGGATGTTTTTTCATCAGGACAATAAACCATGATTTACAAACTGTAATTCAACACACAATTAATATGGTTGTGAAGCAGCCTTATCATGCTGCTTTCATTAATGGTTGTGAAAAATCTTCCCTCATGATTAAGCATTATGAATATGGAGTACTTCGACTTACTAAATATTCTAAAGCAAATTACGCTTTCACCCTTTCATGTTTTTAACCTACACAAAACTCTTTAATTGTTTGTATCCTGTTACACAATCCTCCTCCGTGCCCCAGTCATCATTAGCTATGATTACATAATGTGTCAAGTGATTGGCACATAATTTTTAAATGTTTTGCTTTTTCCAAAATTCCCCTATCCCCAACCTTTAGTTTGCTCCCATTTGTAGAATGTTGGGCGAGAAAAACAACTTTGTTTCCAACACATAAAGCTTTATTTCATGAAGTATAATTTACTTTTAACATGACAATACCCAAGCTTTTACAACACCAAAAAACTAAATGGCTCTGTTTCCCAATCCTAAATTTATGTTAGTGTTGGTGCAACCCTTATATCAAGGCATGTTATTTTATCGCAAGGTACGTTATCATCCTTAGGAGGTTGGTAGCACACCATGGTAAAAACCAAGAAGCCCTTCTTGTTGAGAATTGAAATACCTTTCAAAGTGTGGTGAAGTTTGAGGTAGCAATTAATCAATGCTAAGGCATCGTGGGTGAATGAAGATTTCGTTTTCAGCACTAGGCCAATGGTAGTAGATGACGCATTGTAGGTGAAGGATGATTTTCGATTCAATGTTAGAGGCTACACTAATAGCAGTAGACATGGACCAAGTCATCACGACCTGCAGGAAAGGATTCGAATCCCTGTAAATACAACATAGAGGAAGAGGAAAGCAGTAGGGGAAAGAATGGAAGGAAAATGGGAAGATAAGAAAGTTATTTGTTTATCGATGATCCTTTTAGCTTATTCATGGAAAATCTAATCAAATTAACCTGAATGTAAAAATGATTGGATCATAAAATTAAATGGATGCATAACAATTCATCTATTTTTATTTTAAAAATTCAATACATCATCCAACTAATAATATTTAATAAATTAAAATCAATATAACATAACTTTTTTGTATTAATTTTTTTATATTTTTTCTCTCTCGCATCTATCAATAATGGATCAATGAACTTAATATTAAATTGTTAAAATAAAAGAAACAAAAAGATAATTAACTAAAAATTATGTGATTGAATATATACAGATACATATTTATATAGGTTAATTACATTAATTATATATAAATAAAGGATATTTTATTTCTTCTAAATCAAATTTTATGTGTCTATAAACTATAATTAATAATAAATTAGAATATTATAATATGATTTTCAACATTCCACCTCAAATTGAACTAAGTTCTCAGTTTGTTACAAGAAAATAATTTATTCTTAATAAATAAATAAAAACGTAAAGAATTTCACAAAAGAAAATAGTTTGAAAAAAAAACTTGAGAATGTTAGAAAAGTCTAAGAGAAATGCTATTAAAAAAATAGCTTAGTCAAATAGTTGTAATCATCATCAATAAAAGAGAAAATTCATGACAGGCAAAGTAAAGATTGTTCTGTCTAAAACCATATTTGGATGCTTCAAACTAATGATGTTGGAGACCTAATTTATTTAAACTTGAAACAAGGTCTACTACATCTAGGACAGAGATAAAACCAACACATTTGAAACATTATTAAGACTAGTGTACCTAGGACATAAATAGGGATAAGGGAATCTAGGACATAGACAGGGACAAATGCATCTAGGATATAGATAGGTTAGTGCATTTGAGACAAAGACAGGACCAGTGCATCTAATACAAAGATGGGACAAGTGCAATTTACAGATAGGTAGATCAAAATATTTCGATCATGATAATGGTGGTCTTGCTGAAAAACTTATTGACAACATGGTAGTAATCAACAACATAGGGCAACGATCAAAAAATTCTTTGTCAAAAAATGAACGACGAGTAGAAGGGTGAACTTGTAACAACATAAATAGTCACTTGCAAAAAAAATGAGAAGATGTTTGGAGAGATAAAATGGGTATGCAACAAAACTTATCAAAAGGACTTAAGAAACACAAGATTAAGATCAACCAAGGGTGGCAACCATTACAATGAAAGTGCATGGGCAAACAATAAGCCACACACTGTCACGAGCTAGCATAGTACATTATTTGGCACGACAAACAAGTAGTGTGTGGGAGCATGTGAGTGGATATTCGCCAAAGTAATTATTAGGGATGAATATATAAGCAACCAACAATCCTTGTTGTGTGGTTGTCGATTGGAAACTCACTGGAAAAGTCGTTAGTGACAGTGGAAGTGGTAAAAATATTAGAATAGAAGTTATAGAAAAGAGATCAAGGAAGGGAGGAGTGAACCAAAGTTATACATGATTCACTAAATATTTATCTCTAGGAATAATAGATCCATAAAAAAGACACAATTTTTGATGTCACTCTATCAAACTCTAGATATCATGTTAAAGTAAAAGAAATAGAGAGATAATTAACTAAAAATTGTGTTCTTGAATACACAAAAAATACTTTTTTATATAGGTTAATTACATGAATTATACATAAATAAAAAATATTTTATTTTCTCTAAAGATTGTGTGTTTACAAACTATAATTATTAATAAATCAAAATATTATATTCAGATTTTCTATAAAACTAATTAAAAGTGAGAGCATGTCACATCTTTGATTATACAATAATTAACATATCATGTTATACTTTAATTAGATCTTGTTCCTTTATCAACCTTAAATTTAGTTTAGATCAATTTGTTATAGTTTAGCTTTTTCCTTGAACTAAAAAAGGAAAAAAAAAAAAAAACTAAAGAAGTAGGAGTCTAATTAAAAATTGCACAAAAAAACTATAAGATTGAGTTAATCATGGTGTGACTAAAGTATCTAATCTACATTAAGAAAATGTTCCATAACAAATATTAATGATTTTAATAATATGATTATCCATCAAGATGCGAAGTAAAAATATTTCTTTTAACTTTTAATATAAACTAAATTTTTCCCCAAACAAAGAAGTCCTGGAGTTGTTCTGCTAGCTAATCTAACTAATCCAATTATACCCAACTGTGCAGAATTGATCTTGACATTTTATAGATATGAAATAAAATTGTAAAATAATAATTTTATATATAAGTATTTTAAAATATACACATATATTACATAAAAAAAAATATAACACATAATTTAATTAACAATAAAATATTTTATTACATTAAATAAATAATAATTTTAACAAATTTACAAAAAACTAAAAAAAATATATTATATTTTTCATTCAATCCACTCCTACGTTTATGTCTATCATTAACAAAATAATGTCTCATATTAAACATACATGTATTCTTACTTTTTATTAATATATTAAGATTTAATTCTAACTAATATTTTAGATTATATGTTGTATGAGATAAATATATTTAAAATTTTAAATTGTATTATTATATTATTATATTTTTAAATATACAAATTACATTTTATACTTACAAGAAATCGTTTAAATTGTGATATAATGATATATTTAAATTAACATAAATAGACAATTAAGAAAATAAAGTGTGTGTGTGTATATATATATATAGTAGTTTGAGAAATTGGTAGAAATATTTGTTTATCTAATTGTGGAGAAGGTGTATGAAATGAGTCTCCCAAAGAGAGAAAATAAAAGTTTTGAAAATCTCTAATCAAAAGAGTGAGAAGAGTGAAAACTTCACTTTTTAAATTAGGGATTTTAATTTGCTGTATAAGAGTAAATATTTTTAAAAGAAAACTTGAGTTTTAATTTGTGTTTTTTTACTGTGTTGATAAAACAAATATTTTAAATTAATATATTATTATATGTCTACCACATATTGATAGGTTAAGATAAAAATTCATTTAACATAAATTTATAATCATAACACATTAAGAAAAAAAAAACTAACAAGGAAGAGATTAATATTTTATAATCACTTTTCATATTTTAATTTAGATATAAAAAAATAATAATTTATTATAAAAATAATACATAAAAAAATAACACAACTGACCTTGCAATGTTAGAATTTATTTATTTAAGGAAAATGCTATTCTTTAAGAATTCATATATATTTGCGAAGACTTTTATAATAACATCAGTCCTTGATTTTCATCAATGATTTTATTTTTTAATTTAATATTCATCCAATAATATTTAGATACATAATTTTATACAATGTTTGTCCATATAGTTTTCGTACTACATAGCACTGTCGTTTATTCTTGAATTGACTCCATCTCATTTTAGAATTTCATTTCAGTTTCACCATAAATAATTTTTAATAGTTGTTACTTTTGCCATGACAATAAACAAAATTTAAGAATAATTTTTAAAATAATGTTAAAACTTACCTTGTAAGACTAGTTTTTTTTCCATGATCAATTGTATGTTGTCATCTCGAAAGTTACAACACGTAACAGATTAACAAATTTTATATGTAATGAAGATGGAGATAATTTATACATGACTTCAAATATAAATTTATAAAGAAGTCTTTCAAAATTTATGTTAGGTACTATTTATCTTTTCTATTTTCTTTATGTATTGACATATTAATTTATCAATCATGTTATCTAATTAAGTACTATTAGTCTTCATTAATCAACTACTATTAATTTATTTATTTTCATTTGTTGTTCCAAAATAACAAGAGAATTAAGGTTTCACATATTCATTATGAATAAATTACTGGAAAAAATATTTGAATTTTATTACAAAATAATATTTCATCACTTATTAACTATTTTTTTCATTAATTCCTTTAATTACAATACAAATACAATACTAAATTAAATTTTTTAACAGGTGTTTTGGACATTGGATATATATTCTAACAATTACATATTTACATTTTTAGTCAATGACAAACACAAAAGAAAAGTGACATGATTTGATTGTATAACATTGTTAGTCTTATTTGTATCAACAATATATGTTTTATCAAAAAATATATCATATACTTCCTTATGTTATAGTATCTTCCTTTTATTTCATTACCTTATTATTCATCAATTTTATTTACTACATATTGCAACACAAATTTCAATCAAGAATAAAACTTTCATATTTAGATTTATAACCATTTATATTGAAAAAACTATTGCTTATATCTTAAAAAATATATCACTCTAAATATACACGACCAAACTTTTTATCATGTGTATAACGAGTAAAAATCTAGTTTATCTATTTAAGGAAAATGTTATTCTTTTACAAATTAATATATATGTGTGAAGAATTTAATAACTGCATCAATCCTTGATTTTTATTAATGATTTTATTTTTTATTTTTAATTTAATATTCATCTAATAATATTTAGATATATATTTTATACCATGTTCGTGTATATAATCTTCATATTACTTAACATCGTTGTTTATTTTATTTTTGGTAAATTTATGGATAAATAATATTGTATATATATGTGTGCATGAAGAAATGAGATCTACAAAGAAATAAAGCAAAGAATCAAAATGAAAAAAATGGGAAGAAAGTAATGATCTTAAGAGGTGACGTTGTAGGTAAAAGAGGAGAGAAAAGAAAGAGAAAAAGTGAGGAGAGAAAAAAGAAAAAGAAGAAAAAGACTAAGGAAAGACAATAGAAAAAATATTTATAAATAAAAATTATTTATATTTTAAAATATATTATTTTTGTGAATGGATTGAATATTCATCTATTAAAAAGTTATTAATAGATGGATTAAATTAGATTTTATGAAATGAATTATGGATAGATTAAATTTTTTAATTAAATTTTAATGGATCAAAATAGATTAATAAATTATTTTTATTCAGTTCATTACAATTTCACTAAGAATTTGAATACATTTATTTAAACTTAAAATAAATATTTATGAAAAAAATTATTTTTTTTAAATAAGAGATTATTTAAGAAATAAATAGAATTTGTTTTTATAAAAAATAAAAAACTGTTTATTTATAAAATAAAAAATTTAGACAAACACTAAAAAAATTAAAACACTACTTATTTTATTAAAAAAATATTTATTTTAAAAAATAAATACAAACATACTGGCCCGTCAAATCAATAAGAGTTGGATATAACATATGAGGCTAGTTTTACAAATCTAGTTTAAATTTTTGTTAAAAAGAAATGTATATTTAGTGTGTCTCGAACAAAATCATTTCTAAAAAGCTAAATGCATCAAAATTTCTAATGAAATTTATTAAAATCAATTCATTGATTAGGCTATACCCATTAATGTAATTATTGTCAATTATTCTTTTTAGCGGACTTCAATTATGATATGAACTTCGATCAATTATATCTAAGCATACAAAAAGTTATTAGGACGCCAGTCTAATGATGAAAATTTTAGTATGCATGAAGTTTGAGCTTTTAACGTTAGTGTGACTTCCTTCAAAAGAAAAACGTTAATTTGACTATTATATATAAAAAAAGGGTCTAAACATCCATCTAATTAGTTGTATTCACTCAGTTGCAACATGAGTTAATATTCATGTTTTAAGACTTCTTCAAAGAAGTGGGGATATTTTTTCGATCTCTTAAAATTTTGAAAAACGATCATAGGTATTATATCTTTTAATTTTAACAATTTCAATATGACATAATAATCTATGTTTATTATAATAGGCTTTCTATACTTGTGTGTGACGAACTTAGATGGAGAGGGCTAGAGGATTGAGAGCCAGATTCTAAAATAATTGTTGTCTTACCCATAAAATATTCAATTATATTTACTCATAAAATATTCAATTAATTAATAATTGGCTTCTTATGTACTAACATAATAATTTAATCATTTAACAATGTCAACCAAAGAAGCATGGTCTGCATAATACCCAATGCCGGAAATTCGTGATGTTCACTTCAAAATAAAGCTCAACGATCTATAAATAATTTCATGCCAAATTTGCAATGCATCATTGTAATCTCAACTTCCTCCATTAATAGATTTAGGCAAAGAGATTGGCCATATGACAAGAACGCCTAAACCTAAACTCGTTGACAGCATGGTAACACTAAAACCTATGTAGACTTTGATTTGGATTAATGAAGTCAGATCAAGTGCTAGTACAAATTAAAGTTCAATTTCACAATTCTATTTATGTATGTGCTTCCGGCAGAAACAGTTTACGCAACCAAAATGTGGGAAGGTCACGGTCTAGGATAGGATTCAAAACTTGTTCTTTCCAAAGTTAACTCTTCTTAGACATTACCTACAATAAGGGTGTTATTATATTTCATGTTAGGTGGGGTTTAATTATTACAAGAGTCCACGGAGTTATGTACTTATGTCCTAATGCCCATGCCTCTTGGGAAGGCTATTGGGCAAATGACTTCTTATGGGAAAAGCAACAAGGGGATGAAAAGATCAATTTCATTCAAAATTGTGTGTATTACCATGTCTTGAATCTCCAATATTAATTTGGTACCTTATCTTGTTATTTTACTATATGAAGCATATTTTGTCTTGCTAAACAACTTGAGTAATTAAAGCAAGAGACATAAATGGGTTTTGTTCCTCTCCTTGACTTGCTTCCTTGGAATGGAGAGAGACCCATTTAATGATATATAGCCCACACCAAAACAAAAAAAATTAAGGATAAATAATTATTTTAATTTTAAATGTGTAAATCCATAATAATTTAATTTTTAAAAATAAAAATTCTAATTTAGTCTCTTAATATATAAAAATACGATAATTATGTTTTATCATTAAATTTTTGTAAGATTATTTTATAATCAAATTATAATACTCAAAGATTAATTTAACATTAAGTTATAAAATTCACAAATTAACTTATTACTAAGTTATATAATAAGACATAATTATCTTATTGTTTTATATATTTAAAATTTAAATTAAAATTATCATTCTCTTAAAGAGTAAATTATCACATGTTTAGACATTTATACCAAAATCATCATTTACTCAAAAACTAAATTACAAGGCCATCTGAATCTGAACCAAGCAATTGGGCTTATGAGATAAAGTTTGGATTATACTTGGAAATATTAATTAATAAACTTTTGGCTTTAGGGTGGGGAATGGGGAAAGAAAATGAGATGGAGAAAAGCGGCTATTGCTAACTTTGGCATGGCACCTTGTTCTATCTTCCATTCATTAGTTCCCTAATTTGTGGAAATCATGGGCCAACATGGGCCATCCCATTTTACATGTTAATCAATCTATCCAAAGTGGGGTCCATGATTCCCCCTTCTTCAGTTACCAAATATAGTAAATCTTGATCATCTGGTTGTGGGAGCTTTTCCCAACTCTTTCAGTTTCATGTGTCAACCACATTGAATTGAAGACTGTGTTGGCCTGACTTGAACCAGAACCCATGTTTTCTATTTCCATTGTCTTTGGCTTCTACTATGACTAATCTAGCTTGGCCATTTATGAAGGGTGGCTTGTTTGTATTTTTCTGTTTATTTTGGCCACTTTTATTCCTTTTAGTTTATATTGGTGAGATTTTGATTCTTCAACTTTTTTTCTTTTTAGTTAAGTATGCTTTTTTTATTTTTAACATCAAGGAAATTTACTTCTATAATTTATCTTCTTTCTTTTTTAACACTATCAAATTATTTTTATTTTTATTAAAATATTTGAATGTTAATGGTAGGTTTGGGATATAAAATAATTTTGAAAGTTTAAAAATTAAAAATTAAAAATTTAATTATGTTTTTATCAAATTTAAAAGATTTTGTAAGATGTGAGATTAGGATTGGAAGAGAGGGTACTTTTATTTTAGGTGAAATTTGCATATTTGATGTCTTGGTTAATAACTTGAGTTGAAGAGTCATTATAACAATTTAATAAATTAAACTAATTTGTAAAAATTCTAAGTAGAAAATGAGAATTTGATGGTTTCATGTAAAAGAAAATTAACAAAATAATTGCTTTTAAAATTAGAGAGGGGGTTCTATTAGTTAACTAAAAAATTAAGATTATATTATACATAATTCAAATTAAAAAGATTATAAGAACAATTAAATTGTTTTTTTATTGTAGAGATAGATAGAAAGGGGGGAAACCTAAGAACCAAAAACAAGTTTTGAAATTTTGAGAAATGAACAATATTTGATATCTGAGTCTTACTGAGGTCCAGTCATGGAGTCACAGCAAACAGGCATTGACCGCCCATTCATTCGTTTGGAAGCTGTAGATAAAGTTGCCAGTGAAAACCGTCTGATTAATTTTTGTTAGTGCATTGACTTTTTGGGGAGGTGTTTACTAAAATAAGATTAGTTATAAAAGATAAAAATAAAACAAGTTGAGTTTGAGAGGTACTAAAAGTGTAAGATAAATTCTTTATTGTATTCAATGTTAAAAATAAAAAATAAAATAAATTCCTACATTGTGTATGTGTTTATATTTATGTTGAATTATCTAAAATCGTGTCCAATTAATATGATTTTAGATCAATATTGGGATGTTTATTTTTTACGATGAAATTTAATTTTAAATTTAAAATTAATTGAGTTGAAGTAATTTTAGGTCATTTTTATAATAATAAAAAAATTATATTGGGTTTTAGAGTTTTCAAAAATAAAAATATTCAAACAAAAACTACTTGATTTTAAAATTAATTTTATAAAATCAAATTTATTTTAAACCAATTTTACAAAACATTCACCCTAGCAAACACCATGTTAATTTCAACCATATAATTTTATATTTAAAAATATGGACTAATAATTTGTAAATTAATTCTATAAAAAAAAATTTATTGCTAGAAGAGTGTGTGAATGTGAATATTCTTTCCTTAATGCTGTATACATTTTATTGACGTTGACCTTAGCTTTCAAAGTTTGTTACAAACTACTATTAGCAACGATTCCACGAGCTGCAAGAGTAAAAATTATCTGGAGGTAGAAGTATTTTACAGTATTTTTTAAAGGTTTAATATTTGATTTGTAGGTCTCTGAATTATTTTAGAATTTTTAATAGATTTTAAATCAAGAAATCTTGTTCAATTGATTGAACATAATATATGAGTTGTAGTAAATTTTTAAATACATGTCTTCAATTCTAGGAAATAAAAAAACTAAAAAACTTGTAATTGAGTCTTTCATCTTCTATAATTTTTATAATTAAATTCTTAGAATGAGCAAAACTATCAAATTATTATTTTCCTGCGAATTTCAAGCCACTGTAAACCAATTCCAGGATCCAATTACAAAAATTGTAAAATATCAGTGACCCAATTCCGATTTTTTTTTATATAATTGAAGAACCTAACTAAAAAATTTCAGAAAATTCAAGGACTTATTGATATATATTAAGTTTTTTTAAATTACCATTTTATAACAGGTATTAAAGCATTTTATAAAGATCAGGCATTCTTTCTTTTTTTCTTTTTCTTTTTCTTAATGACAAGACTCATCTTTTTTGGTTAAAGATTAGACACAACTAAGAATGGTTGCAAAACCAACTAAACATAAAAAAAAAAAAAAAAAACCCTAAATAAATCAGACCTAGCTTTACCATTTGGGAATGGGTTCCTGGATTTCTAGTCTTCTCATTATATTGATTTTTTGGTTAGTTTGGAAAATATACTATTTTTATGGAGATAAAACGTTGCTTCCACACTTAAATATTGGTCATTTGTTCCTCCTTATGTCCTTGCGTGAAGCACACATAGTTCTAATAAACTAGTAGAGAGACTTTACATATTTTCATGAAACGTGCAGAGAACCCTTTGAAGATCATTGAAGAATTTCCATACATATGTTACCACTTTAGACTTTTTAAACAGGTTTGGAATCTAGAAGAAAGAAAGGAAAGAAAAAGAGAAAGAAACAACTTGGGAAAAAGAAAAACATTGCAACTATAGCTGAATGTGTGTGATCAGTGATTGTGCCATTTCTTGCATGATGATCTTGATATAAAAATTCACATTATTGGAAAGATTCTGTTTTGAGGCTTTGACTAACAGAGGTTTCCATCATTCCATGCACCTAATTTATTCTTTTAGAGATGAAATATTAAATGTATATTTGCATTTAATAATTACAGTTTTTAAGACGAATAAGTGATTTTAGTGTCTCATTCTTATTGCACTCACATATTTTTTTTATAGGAGATAATCCTGTTTAAGATGTTATTGAAGATTAAATACAAACTTTTTTTAATAAATATTTAAATCTTAATTCATCATATTATAAAGACTACAAACTTGTTTGGATTATTGTTTAAAATTGGTGAGCATACATTGAACTTCCATTAGAAGAAGTAACTCCTTTATAATTTTTTGAAATAAAGGCACTTTCAAAAGTTGGTGAATGGAATTTCAAACAGGATATAATTTTTTTCAGTAAACTCAATTCCTGTTAGTACACCTATTCTTTTTACTTTTTAAATTAAAATATCTCTGAAAGGTAAGATATATACCATATCCATGATTCACATCCCAAAGTGGCCTTATTGCATGACGACAATTCTAAAGGATGTCAAATGGAAGCAAACAGATTGATGAAAAGGAAAACGAGTTAGGATTTATTGCATTGCAAATAGATGAAAAAAACATACATTTGTGATTTGTGGATATGTTGATTGTCATCGACCAATTCATGATTAGTGGATGAAAAAAAATAAAAATTTAAATATGTTTTTAATCTTTTAAATTAAGTGATATTTGTTTTAATTTTTTTTAATAAAAAATAATAATTTTTTAATTCTTTAAATTTTAAAAATATTCTTTTAGTTTATGCTAGAACTTAAAGACTAAAAAATAACATTTTTTTTAATCTTTCAAATGTCGATAAAAGAATTATTAGAGATTAAAACGTATAAATTTTTATTGGAAGGGCTAAAAAACTATACCACCTAATTTAAGAAATTAAACATATAATTAAACAAAAATACATTTTTCTTTTCTAAGAATGAAAAAAACAATTCTAAAGCCTTTATGATTTGAATATGCCCATTACAGTTATTGCAGGCATTTAAAATCATGAAATGAACTGCAACATATTTCATTTTATAAAAATCAAATACCACCGTTTTGCAAATGAAAAAAGGGGTAGCATTTGATTTTTATGAAATGTAGAAAGAAATATCTTCTAAAATGTATTTACAAAACCCCACTAGGCCTTCAAGAAAATGCAAAAAGAACAACATGAGCCCAATAGCAATTGGATTCTAACCCATATGGGTCAACCAAAGCCCACTATATTCAGTTCCTGCTTTCCTTGGACGAACTAGATGCAGCTAAAATCAAAGTTAGACACTTCATGGGCAAGAACGTTTCATAGGGAATTGTAACCCTGATGTTTCGTAAAAATAATTTCTATAAAATATTTGAATTTATATATCTTTAAATGAGTAAATGATATATAAAACCCTTATAAAACATTTTTTTACTTGTTTATGCTGTAAATAAAAAAAGGTTGCAAAAATTCTCTTCTTAAAACATCAATTCCAAAATAAATTACTATAATTTGGTTAATCCAATAGGATAAAAGCCTAAACAAATAATAATTAGGAGTAAGATTATACTTGGGAGAGATTCACAAAATTGGTTCTCTCTCCTTTTAGGCAATATAGTGTTATTCAAGGTTTTATGTCATAGTGTCATTGTTCAAATTCTATGTACAAGGCGAAACTAAAAGGCTATCATAGAAAATAAATGGTTTCAATCTTATTTTAATTGTGTCATTATAATTTTTTAAAATTTTAATTGTGATAACTAAGTATTTAAAATATTATAATTATATAATTTTAATCTTTTATTTTAATAGATTAATATTACTATTAGTTAATATATATAAAATAATATATATATTAAAAAAATAAAATTATATAATTATGATATTTAAAAACTTAATTAACACGAATTTAATTAACATGATTCTACTGCATAAAATTAAAATTGTACATTCATAATATTTAACACCTAATTTACATAATTTAAATCTAAAAAATTAAACTTATAAAATTATAATATATAAAAAAATAAAAGTGCAATCAACCTAAAATAAATAATACAATAATAATAACTGATGTAATAATTTTAATTTAAAAAATAACAAATTATACTAACAATTCCTCAAGTTTCATAACTTTATTATACAAATTCTTAATTGTTTTTAACATTTATAAAAAACATCCTTCATACAAAATACTTTTATATAATTAAAGAAAGACCAGTATAATATAAATGATGCTGGTATAATATTTTTAAATAATTAAAAAGTTAGTGTATAAAGATAGACAAATAAAAAAAATTGCATAATTTTACAAAATATCATGAATAATTAATATAATTTATTATTTTTTAAAAAAATATTCAGAATCAGAGATAAAACCATGCTTAGAAAATGTGTAAATAACAAGCTAAATGACCAAAATAAGAAAACTTAAAACAGAAATTTAAAAGAAGAAAAAAAAATCCAAATATAATAGAGGCTCCAGTGGTACTCAGAATCTCTTTATGTACAGTGTATCATAATCTCTACTATTGAAATTGAAGAACCAAATGTCATGAACTTGATACCAAATTTTCATCCTGCTTCCGTAGGAAATTATTTCTGTCATGCACCAATTAACAAAGATATAGATGTTTGCTTAGACCACCTGCACGACCAATTACAAATGATTCTGGTATATAATATATACAAAGAAACAATAATTTATTTTCTCTAGAACAATTATTTGTTCAATGATGACACAAAAGGGCAATATATCACTGACATAATTTTTTTTCTTTTTCATTTATGAAATTATTATTCAGGTGTTTCATTTCTGAAAATATCTTTATAAATAATATAACATTATAAATAATAAATTTACTTTAATATAAATTAATTCAAATTAAAGTTTGAATATCGTTAATTTATATATATATATTCCATAATAATAAAAAAATCTCATAATTACCTTAGTTAATTCATTAACAATTTGAATGTTGTTACATTTTTAAATATATATATATATATATACACACACAATAAAGGCAATTACCTTAATTATATATAGTTTATAAATATATTATCTATCATAATCAATAATTATCATAAATACCATATTAATATAATTATGTATTTTTATCAATGAAAAATTAAAAAACTTTCAAAGATATTTAATAATCTTATTTAATAAAAATAAACTATATATAAGAATATGGATAATTACCTTAATTATATATGTCATTGCTTATTTTATTTTAAATTGTAAGAAATACTTTCATAATTATTATTAATTTTATTATTTTAGATAATAATTTGATATTATGTGATTAATTACCAAGTATCAATATATTAAGTGCATAAATAAAAAATACTGGAAATTATGTTTATAATTAATTAATAAATATTTCATAAATTTAAATTACCAAAAAAATATATTTAGCACGATATCCTTTTCAAGACCACTAATCCTACGTCTATTATTGTAAAAAATTGTTAGCTTCTAAAATTGTTCCTTGCAACTTTGTCATTCCTCTACACACAATTTATTTGCATTGCCATACCTATTAACTATCTTTATTAATTCAAATTGTAAAATATATATATCATAACTTTCATAATGGCTAAAATTCAAATTATACTTTGCATATTGATTTTATGTCAAAAAGGTTTATAATAGAAGTTAATTATTTTTATAAAACTTAATAAAAAAAATTTAAGATTGTGTTTATTTCATGAACTAAAAGTTGATTCCTAGGATTATAAAGAAGATAATGTAACATTCTCGTGTTAGTTACAAGTTTTGAAAAATTATTTTGATTGTAGAAAAGTTATAACATTTATTTATACATGTTTCTCTATATTTTTATTTTCATGAGAAGATATTGGAAAGTGATATTTCATGAGAATAAGAAAACTTATTCTTTTAGCATACTAGTAACTTCCATTTTCACATATTTTTATTTAAATTATTTTGAATTTAAAATATATTCTTATAAATATAGCATGATACCTTGAAACAAATTCTCCCTGAGTAATGAAAAAATTTATGATCAAATACCTAAAAAAGTGATGTGGAATACTTTGGAGAAACAACCACAATAACAAAAACAACAAAAAGAAGGAGGAGAAGAAGAGAAAAAAGATCCACACACCCAAACTTAGAGAAACTTTTTGTGAGTGCAATCCCTTCTCCATTCCCTTTATTAATTATCTTTTTTCCTTTTTGTCATTTTTTATGTACAATGACAATAATAAAGTTCAAACTTCAAAACTCATGTTAGCTATCTTGACCCACCACTAGTCTAACTCTAATGGGTTCCATTTCCTTATTTTGATAATAATTTTTGTAACATTATTTATAAGGGTTGGAGTTTTAATTATTAATGTTTGTTTGGGATTATTTATATGTTGAAATGTGGGAGTTTGATGTTGGAATTCGTGATGTAGTACTTATGATACATTTATTAGCCTTTTGAAGGTGGTTAGACAATTTATGGCCAAAGGAAATCTTAAAGATGTGATTTTACAAATCATCCATTTGTGTTAACTACTAAGTGCACCTTTATGGTTGTATCGCCCCTTTTTATTTATCTTTAATTTTTAAGAAATTGTATCCAGATACTTTTAGCGTAGGTAAAACTTTAAAAGTCTAACTAGTCAGGGGAATTACAATTTGACATAACATAACATTTCACATAACTTCATTCAAAGTATTCTCAACTTAATTATACAAGGCAGATAAAGTTATAAGTAAAACTGTTATTACATCATTATAATGTACTTGGTAAACAAAATGACATCTATAATAATTTTCCAAATCTAATTTATCTAATCAGATCTTTCAGAAGGATCTCCTTATTCTGAAAAGTCTTTTCTCTTGCCTGGATTACTGGCTTGGACTACTCCCGTGGAGGATTATAGGGATTGAGGAGTTCGAGGTTGTTGTCGTGTTGCAAGAACACCAGTGAATCTAGGTGGTGAAGTCTAGGATAAAACCATTGGTAAATCTACGTGATAGAATTGTCATGGGACTACGATATTGGTAGGCCTGAAGGAAAACTGGACGTATCCCATGAATATATCATCCCCCTAGACTCTACAATACGTCCATCTTTCCTCTAAAGGTATTATGATCAAGTGAAATAAAGGCTAAAATTTGTTTGTCATTTGTGTCTAAAAAATGTGGGGGTTGTAGAAGTGAGTCATCCATCCTTAGGTAAACACATGCATGTATATAGAGGGTTTCTGGCTAATGTAGATTCTCATCTCACCGTACTTGCCTAATTAGAGATTCTACTTGGTTTAGGGCCCTTCGCAGCCTCCAATACTGCTAACTCCAGGAGGGCTTACGTGAGCGTGTCAATGATGATCCAAATTCGCAATCTTAGGTTGGCGATTGGGAGTACATATTCTGTCTATTACTTGGTCCAAGATACTCTCAACCAAATCTTGGTAATGTTCCGCTTTGTCGAGGATGTCAAGCCGGTTCTGTGACACCCTCTTCACTCTAAGCAGTTCACAACTCGGCACCTTAATCCCAAAGTCTCACTATAGGCTGTGTACATTCCTCATGCACCCTCTATGGTCAACCATTACATTCCTCATTTTTAGTTCTCACTCATTAGTGTAACATCCCATATTTTTGGCAATATATATATAATCATATTTCTAGAATTTACCTCCTATCTATTTTTGGTTTAATATATTGAGAATTTAAATTCTAGGAAGAGAAATAGTAGGATATTGTTTAAAGAAGAAAGAAAGAAAATAAGATTTTATTAGTAAGAATTTAAAATTTTAAAAGAATAAAAAATGTAAATTTATAGAGAATAGTCCATGAAAGAATAAGAATAAGAAATAGGAATTTAGAATAATTAGAAATAAAATGAAAATAGAATTGATAGAAATTAAAAATAATTTTTTATGAATTAAGGAAAATTAAATAATCATTTTAAAATTAGTAAATTCTTATCAAAATAAATAGATTTTTATGAAAAAGAAAATTTAACTTAGAAGAAGGAAACATAATTAAGATTATAGAATTTTTGAAATAATTTAAAAATATAAAATAGAATCTATAAAAAAAATTAAAAAATGAAAATAGAAAAATAAAATATAAAACAAAAGAATAAGAGAAAAGGAAAGAAAGAAAGAAGAAAAGAAGGGGGCGTAGAGGGGAGAGGGTTAAACCTGCGACCTTTGGATTCAGAGAGAGAGGGACGCAGCATGTGCCAGTTGAGCTACCCACGTGGGGTAGCATTTTAAAGAAATAAAATGTTTAAGTTTTGAAACACTGAGTTTATAGAAAATAAAAAGCAAAAAACCAAAATGCCACAGAGTGGATTCGAACCCGAGACCTGACACAAGGGTCCAATGTTTTAACCACTAGACCACGGTGTGTTCGATGATTATTAATCACCTTAACTTTTATTTATTTATACGCAAACCTCGTTAACGAATGAAAAATTGCCACGTAAGTCACCCCCATGCCTTACAACCTTCGTATTCCTCGAGCAGATTTTTGCAGAACCGTCATGCCTCGAAGCCCTCAACTTAGGCTTTGCCACCCTATTTTACCATGAAACGTGATGCCCATCACCCGTAATTCCTTAAGCAAAAAGGAATTAGGCCAACAGAGGGCTATAAATATCGTTCGAGGTTCAAATTGAAGGATGACAAATCCTGAAAAACTTAGATTCAATTCTCCTCAGTTTCAAACTCTCATGACCTCTTAGTGACCTAAAAAGCTTCAGAGTCTCGCAAGGAACATGCCTGACCAAGAAATTTGGAGGATTTCCCCAAGAATAAAAAAATTGTACCCTTCGCAGAGCGTCACCAGAAACTCGTCAAAGAGGTAGGAGGAGTCATTAATTTGCTCAAATTGTGTTATGTATAAGTTCCAATTTTCATTTACTACGTTATTGCAACTCGAATCAATCCAAATCACCACGAAAAGAGGGAATCGCTTTTCGAGTTCCCCTCTAGTATGAACCAAGGTTAGGGGTGAAGAAAGAGGAAGAAGATGGTAAAATTACCACTTTGCCCTAAGTTAAAGAAAATTACTAAATTGCCCCTAATTTGTTTTTTATTTTTATTTTTATGTCCATTTACCTATTCAAGTCTGGAAAATTTACCGGTAACTAGCTCTAATTCCATAAAAAGGATTGAGATAATTTTCTCAAAGAATTTTATGAAAATTAATTTATTTTTGAAAAAAATACCCCTAAAGAAAAAAATTGAAAATATAAAATTGTTTTAATCAATAACCTAAAGGGAAAATTTCAAAATCTGTTTAGAAACATGCCTAGAATATTTCTATCACTTTTGAAATTTCAAAATCCTTAAGAATAGAATTATATTTTCAAAATGATCAAAATACCCTTAGGATATAAAAGTAAATATTTTGTCCTTTTTAGGCCTATCTAACTTCAAAAAGATAGCCAAAATATCTTGTTACATAAAGTAGTACTATCTTAAAAATTTAGGATTAAGAATCTGAAGTAAATATTTAAAAAGGTAAATTTTCACAAAATAACCAAAATACTTCTAGGTTATAAAAAAAATGAGGATTTTATCATTTATAGGTCATTCTAATTTTAGGAATTATGATCTAAATTATTCTTAGTAATACTAGAAACCTTTCTAAAAGATATAGGTTTAAAAATCAAAGAAAAATCTTCACAAAGGCAAATCTTTCTAAAATGACCAAAATATCCTTACTTTACAAAATTTACTTTTAATTTTGATTTGGCTTTTTGAACTTAGGAAGTTATTTGTAAAGTATTAAAAACATACATAAAAAGTAGTTTTGAAATATTTGTGAAAATAAAAATCTTAGAAAACCATATTTTATAAAAATCACCAAAATACCCCTATATTAGAAAATTTTAATTTTTCACTGTTAGAGCCTCTAAAGGCCAACAAAGATGAACTTATAATACTTGAATAACTACATAAGATATTGTGAGTTGAAAATGAGGATAAGAATACCTAAAGGTCATATTTATGAAAAATGACCGTTTTACCCCTACCCTATTGTCTGATTGTAAAATGCGTAGTTAATTTCTATGAATCATTGCTTATTCATTATAATGTATTATGTTGATGATATAAATGTGTTTTGAATAGTTATACTATTTGTGGATGACATATATACTTGTTACTGTCCATCAGTGATAGAAATTTCTAAAACACCATAGGATAGATGATGAATTGTGAATGTTATCCATTGAGAATCTTGATATGACATCAATACCACTGTAAGAAGAAATAGTAGAGATGACAAATGAGATAAGGAAGGTAGATTGAACTGAAAACCCTATCGAGTGATAATTTAAGACGGAGGATGCAATGGTTGACCACAAAAGGTACTTGAGGAATGTATGCAAGCTCTTATGAGACCTTGAGGGTAGATAAGGTGCCAAGTTATGAACTGCTCAGAGAAAAGAAGGTGTCACAGAACTGGCTTGGCATCCCCGAAAAAAGTTGAGCATTACCAAGATTTGGTTGAGAGTACCCTAGACCAAGTACCAAATAGGGTATGTACTCCCGGTTATCAGCCTAAAGTTGCAAATTTAGAAATTCAATGATACGCTTGTGTAAGCCCTCTCAGAGTTAGTAGTATAGGAGGCTACGAAGGACCCTAAAATGATTAGAAAACCTCTATAAGCACGAACGGTGAGTTGAGGGACTACATTAGATAGACCACCTTATATTTTGTGTGTGTATGTCCCAAAATTGATAATTCACTCCTACACCCCTTCTCTTACAGATTAAGCATGGCTGATGAATTCCAACCACTTTTTCATCTAACGGTGTTGCCCCTAGAAGGGAGATAGACCTATGACAGGGTCCAAGGTGATGATACCTTCATAAGGTACGTCCGCTTCGCTTTCAAACCACCAACATTGTAGTACCTTGGAAGTTTCACCATGTAGACTTGTCAATAGTTCTTTCTCAAATCCCACCACCCAGGTTTCTTAATGTACCAACTATTTAGAGACGACCTCAAACTCCTCATCCTCCTCAATCATCAATGGGATCAGTACAGGCTGGTAATGGGAACCAAAGGGAAGAGTCATCTAATGAAGAAGATCCCTCTGAAGCTTCAGATTAGACAGAAATAAGTCACTAAAGAGTTTAGTTAAAAGTTTTTTGTTTCTAGTGTTTTGATCATAATGTTATGTTGTGTATAAACTTCTTTATTGTATGTATAATATAGTAAGTACTTGAAATGAATGTAATATGACAAGTTAGTTTATTGTTAAATTGTAATTTTGCAGATGAATTAAGATGTAAATTTTATCTGCGTAATGACTCTTGAAATAATTTCTATTAAATTAAAAAAAAAAGAGCATTACACATAGTACTAGTAACCAAAGATAGGAAACTCCAGACACTTCTTGCTATGAACTCAAGAAATCAATTTGTCCATACATGCAATAATACTCCCTAACATTTGACTCACTTATACCTTTCCCTTGTAACTTTATTGGGTGTCCACTTTTTTATTTGATAGAAGAATTAGGTCATTATCAACTCTGTCTTCTTGAACAATTCTTCTAAGTTCTCATTTTCCACTACTTTAATGAGAACCATCTAACCTCCTATGGATGTCACAATCATAGAGTTGATCCTTTCCCTCAACAATGTTTCTTGCAAGCAATAAATTATATCTAGTAATATAGTCTTTCCCACATAACTTCAATCTATCCATGTGATAGAACATTATTTTACATTCATTAATATTTCATTTTACATAGATTTAACAGCTATTAAGGTAATTTTTACCATTTTAATCGATTTTTTTTATATTGAACCTTCATTTCTAACTTTGTTAATTTTGTATAGGTCATCAAAGGGGATGAAAATTTCTACAAGTACCACCTTGCTTGAATATCAGTTTTTGTATTCTTTTGGGGCTTAACTTTGTAATTAGTTTTTTTTTTTAGATTTTTAGGAAGATTGTAATTTTTGTGTTTGCATATGTATAGTAGTTATTAATTAGTTACACCGTAATTATTAGTTAGACTTTTAAATAGATCAGAACTTGTAACTTTGGATTAAACAACCTTTGATACAATAGAATGCAATTTTACTTGTTTACCTTTCTCTCTCAATTTCATTTTCTCTCTCCTCCCTCCATACTCCATTTTCGTTTTTGGATGGAAAACTAGCTATGGTGATATTCATGGAAAGCTAATCACATTTTATAAATTATGTTTTCTCTTCTTTTCTCTAATTAATTTTCTAAATAGATGCACGATTTTGTTTTGATTTAGAAAAATGAATTAGGATTAGGTTTATATGATGATTAATTGTTTGTGTTAATTTGAAATGATGCTTGAATTTATTTGAATTCATAAACACAATTGTATTTCTAATTTTGATGAATGTATGTGAGATGATAATCTCATGATTTCAAATTGATTGCATTATTCATTAATTTGTTTCATCTTTTATAAAATCATGATAATTTACTAAAACAATGGATCCTTGAATGACTTTTAAAATTTGTTTACAATCTTAATCATTTTTTGCTTTAAACCTAATTTCAAAATCCCCCAATTTCAAATTAAACCTAACAATCAATTGGATTGTGTCCTTGGAAAGATGATTTGAGTTTATATTGCAAACCTTTTTGGGGAATAAGTGTTTTTGATATCATTCGATAGGTGTTACACTAAGTCATCTCATAATTCATCAAATGACAACCTCTTCCACTCTTCATTATCTTACACAACTTTTTGTGTTACAATCTTTGGCTTCCAATCTTTATTCTTTTTCCCTAGAATTCCAATATATGATATCTTTCCTTCATCACTAGTCATCACACCTACATGTTCTACATGTTTCCTCCCTTAATCTTTCCTTTCTTCACTTTTTCTCTCTTCCTCCTTCCTCCTCTTTGTTACATGCACAAACTGTCACATCTTATTTTGAGCTATTGATTTATAAGTTATAACATAATGATTATATGAGTTCAAGCAATTTCTTGGCATGTTAATAGAAAAATTAAGTGAATATTAAATAATGTATTATTATTATTGTTAGCTTGTGGATAGTAAATTAAGATTCATGAGTAGAGAATAATTAGTGTCATAGTAATACATACTTGTAATTATTGTTTCATAATCATTAATACATGTGATGAGGATTGAAAACTTTGGAGTTTGTTTAGAGCAAAAGTGATCAATTAAATAGCATAATTCATATCTCCTAAAGTGATTCAAGTTCTAAAATAATTATATTGATATTTTTGTATGATCTCATAAACTCTAAATTTCATTCTTGTTCCCCTAGTTTATCCAAATAAAATTCCAAAGACATCAATTATTCTTATAACAATATCTATTATTTTCTTTATTGATTTCAAATCTATCAATTAATTTTTATAGTTAAATTATTGTATTTTCATTCAAATTCAATTATATATTTTTATTATAATTTTATGCCTTGAGTTAATTTCCATAGAAAATTATACTTGTCCATTGTATACCTTTAGGTACCAAGTTTGTATCTTATGTTTTGAGTTTATTAAACTTAGATCACTATGTTATATCCTAAAATTATATCTTCATCTTTCACCCAATTATAGTTACACATAAATTTTATTTCCATTGTTACTAAGGTTCTAAACCATAATTATATTATTATACCGATTTTATTTTATTTTATTATTGTGAATTTCTAATCTAAGTTTATTATAGATTTATTTTTCTAGCCTTATGTCTTCCACATTGCCTATTTCTAACACTACACGGATCAAAACACACTAACCAACCACTTTTATAACAAATTCTAATGTTATTTAAACACCTAACTTTATTCCAAAATTTAATTAAACATAAACCACCCTTATAAGTCCATATGTCAATGAACCACCAACATCCAATTTCTTTTCTCTTAAAAGCTTTATAACTCTTGAATTATTTCACTTTTCCTTAAATTTTTATAATTATTGAATATAAACGTAACTTTACCTATCATATACACCAACACCACTCATCATGCAACCATTTCCTATTTATTATTCTTTTGGTTAACGCTTAAACTTGCCCAACATAATACGAGCACCCTATTGCCATGACATTTTTTCCTTTCTTTCTCACAAGCTACCACATGCAAGCTATACAACATAAGTTCAAAAACTAATGTTCCCTTCATTCTATTTCTCCTTCATGGCTTCAACTCAACCCACAACCACTCTTTATAAAGCCCTTATTTTCTTAATTACATGTATGACTCCCCCTCCTACCACTCCAAGGCTAAGATTAGTGAAAGCTGAATAGAGTGAATTTTTCTCATTTTCAAAGTTAGTTTGCACTAGTGTCATTTCTTTATAGTGTAAGAATAAAAAAGGTAAACCCAAACCACAATCTTTCACTTTTCATAGGGAGCGACGAATATGCTTTAGCTTTTAATGTGATTTTTGGTCTTAAAAATCCACATGCAATGACATCTCAATGTAGTACTCATTACAACCTTTGATTTGATAGGTTATACGCATCGATAAGGCATTTGTGCTAAAAGTTGCCTTTATCACAAGTTCAAATAATAAAATATGTGAGGAGCTCAAATAGACCTTGGAAGACAATTTAGTGGACCCCACACCAAACAAGGTATGGGATGTGTGAGATAATCCTTGATGTATGGACAATTAAATTTCATTGTGAGAACCTACTTTCGACCACTTATAGCTTTACATTAGCAAATTGTGTATTTGTGTTATTTGGTATGTTTTGAAGATTGTCTGAGTTATATTCAAATTGTATGAACACTATCATTAGTGTATTTATATAGGTACGCCTTTGGATCTAAAAAGGATCCCCATATGGCCTTAGATCTATATGGTATGATTGCTCATAAGTTATCCTATAAGTCACATTTAAGTCAAGAAATGTTATTTGTGCTACGTACATCTATATGAATATTATGCAAATGTTTGATCTATATAAAATTCAAATCCTTGGTTTGCAAAAGTTATATACATTGAAAATTGTGTGATTTGTGAAGTGGTTGCACTAAAGGTTATGTGGTTGTGTGTAGGAACTTAATTGATAAACATGTAGTGTGTGTGTCAAGTTGCTTTTGAATGCTCAGTTGCTTGTTTTGGATGGATAGATTGTTGGTTTCTTAGTTAGAAAAAGGTTTGAATGATGTTTTAATGAATTGATCAATTTTCTTATTATAATACAATAAAAAGAAAGTAAAAGTTTGAGTTTGGAGGCTTAAAATGCAGGGCAAGAAGTAAATCTATTTTCAACCAACTTGACCAAGGAATACAAAGCTATAAAATTTTATTTAATCACTATCTTAAATGCTTTAGGAATTATGATAGTACATGTTTATGAAATCTAATTAACAAGGAGACCAACTAATAGTGCAAAAGAGACTTAAATTCCTAAACTATTTGCTGGAAAAATGTTAGCAGTAGATATCCCATATTAAAGAAATTTATGTGTTCAGGCCTTAAATAATTAAGAGTCCCCTTTTACAGTATGTTAGCTCTAGATGTTCTTTTTTGAACCCAATCGATCCCATAATTTTTTAACTTTTATAGAACATTTGACAAATATTTTAGTTAGACAGGTTTGTAGTCAGACATATTTACTATTTATGTTCAAATCTAAGTTATGAGTTTAGAATGGTTGAATGGGATTGTATTCCTTATTCCCATGGATGATAGGAAGGCTAATTTTTTACTCTACCATGTCCTTAAATCCATGAGTAAATTAAACAACCACTCACTGAGATTTTGTGAAATTATACAAACATTCCTTGCCTTTTTTATTATTACAATAACCCTTTGTAGGAGGTTCTAGTGTAATATATAAAGGGGTGTCAATGTAATATTTACAAACATTAAAGAGGTATTGGTGTAACATATAAGGGATTGTTAGTATATATTTTCCAAAATTAAGGGGGGTTAGCATAAGAATAGAAAACAATAGAGAGTGTTTGTGTAATTTACTTTAAATCTATCCAAACATATAGAAAACTAGAGTATGCTGAAAAGTCTATCAATGAAATAATTATCTCTTCTATCACTTCATAAGAACAAATTTTAAGGAATAAGGTTTTTATCTTTTATAATGTTTTAGTATTACATTTTCCTTTTTCTAAGACAAGTGGTCTCATAATTTTTTAGAGAATCACAATTATTTGACAAATATTTTAGTATATTATGACATAATGTTTTAAGTTCATAACCGTATTAGTTATTGTTGTTGTTTGAGTAATTTTAAGGAATGAGGAACTTAAGCCTCTAGCTAGTGATAAGTACATGGCTTCTCTACACCTTTATGACGTGAAAAATTGGTCTTGCTCAAGCTCTTGATCATAACCAAGTGTAACCAAACTGAGAAGAATGAAACTAACTCTAAAAGTTGGTTGGAAAAATGGTGTGAAACTAGTTTTGTTTTGAAACTCACAATAGTATAGATCTAGAGTGAATTGATTCAAACTATTCTATAGTAATTTAGATGTATATCTTAGCTTCCAAGTGCAATTACTAACAACTAATTTAGAAGTCTATGTAATTTTTAATGATTTTCCTCTTAAAGAAATTCAAAAGGTTAAAAAAATGGCCAATTTTGGTGTGTAGTATGATGTAAGTGAACTTGAGACTTAAAATGAATAAAATACAACCCTAAGATATGATTTCCTATTTTAAAAAGGTTAATATGGTTACAACAAATAGTAGCTTACAAATTATGCTTATATTGTAGAAGTTAAGGGAATTGAATTGATAAATACAAATTGAATTGATTGTGTCCTAGTAATTCTCGATACCTTATGTGCCTGTAATGACATAACTATAATTTCTTTATATTTAGACTTCTATGAATTCTTGACAAATTATCTGCTACACTATGTTAATTATGAATGTGAAACTAGGAAATGGTTATGGATATATATTTGAGACTAAATGAATTTCTTGTTATAGTTCTTTCCTTGTAAATTGCTTGGGAACTTTCTTATAAGTATATGGAAATTGTTTTTATCCTAATTGCAAGATTAGAAAACAAAAAAAAAATGTTTTAAGGGTGAGGAAAGTGTATTGTGAAAAGAAAATCTATGTGATTAGGATTAAGAGTTTTTCTCAATAAAATTCATCTTTGCTCCTCTTATTTGGGCATATATATATATATATACATATAACACTTAATAATTCATTATGCATCACGACATCCCAAGATTTAGTGTCTACCCTCAAGGCTAAATGCCATATCCCAAGACTTAGTATCCACCTCCAGGATTCAATGTTATATCCCAAGATTTAGTGTCCACCTCTAAGGGTTAATGCCATATATCAGGAGTTAGTGTTCACCTCTAAGGCTTAGTGCCACTTCCATGGCTTAATGCCAATAATGCCATACAAATATTGTTTTCAAATATCAACATGCATCTTGCATATTAGAAGATATTATTAAGTAAAATAGAATCATGCCTTACATTCATCCTAAGTGACTAACTCTTATATGATAATGAATATGATAGTCAACAATGAAATGTGTTACTATAACTTGTTTTATTACATCTATATTTGAGCATGATTAAGTTGTCTAAAAGTCGACGATGATGTAATTATGATTGGATAAAGTAAATTGTGTTATATGTTAAGTACATTGCTAATGTGTAGGTTCATGTGTGAGGTATACTTATAGTGTGGGTTGGTACCATGGAATGTAAAATCCCCTTATTTTTGTTATGTCATGTTTCCTATTACCTATTTTTATTTTTGTATTTCACCCCCTTTTTTATTTCTTAGTTGTGGATCTACTTGTCATCAAGTAGATAATGTGCAATCGTCGAAGTATGTGGATTACTTTAGATGAAAGGGAATGGATTGCTCATGGAGAACAAGTTATTGAGGTAAGCTATAGATGCATTCTCACAAGCAGAGTCACCTTTTGGCGTAGTATCATAAGAAATAATGATTTTAGGTTTTGCCACCAATGTTCAACAAGACATAGTATTGCCAATCCCAATTAATAGGAGTACCTATCAATTTACATATTCCACTCTTTCCTCTTCAGTGGCTTTAGCTATATCCCTCTAATGATCAATTACAACATTCTTTTTTTATACCTTGAGGGGGTAATATGAGGATGATTGTTGGGAAGTTAGTTGATTCTTGTGTCTATTTTTTCTTGGTATGTTAACTCTAAAGGAGCCCTCGCAAACACTGCTAAATTTTCTACCTAGATGCGTGAGGAGCAAGATGATAATGAGAGTACAAAGAAACTTTCTAGTGATTCTCTCTTGGTGATAACCCTAATGTATCTTACCACGCAAGTCATAGTGGTGTCCCTCCTAGTCAATAGGGTTAGAGAATGGATTGATGTATATGGATAGGATAGATATTGGAAAACCTATAAGTAAAGGATGTCAATTATCTTACTTAGGATGGTTTATGGGATTAAAATTAGCTAAAACTTGATGGGATGACTGTACTAGTGTAGTACGAGTACTTGTGTTTTCTTAAATTTGTAAGGTTGTGAATGTCACTTCTCTAGGATATACGTAAAACTACTCTTTTTTTAATTCTTGTGATGATTGGACTCATCTTAAGTTACATCATTTCTAATTTAATTATTACTAGGTATTAATAAATATCGCTATAATATTTGTTTATGAATATATATTGATGAATTTTATATTTGAGTACTTTGAAGATGAGTTACGAATTGTAACCATAATTGAAAGCAATTTCCTAAAAAGGTACTTACGAATTTGACCATAAAATATAGCAAATCATAAGTGAAGTTTGTTATACTTCCTCAATTTAATTTTCTTTAACAAGCTCCAGACTATAGAAACCTAAATACATGTTTACTATCATAAAAAAAACTTTTATTTTTATGAACTTTACTCAAACATAGTTTAAATTTTCTAATTCTTTATACAAACTAGTTATGTTTTAAATCCTAACAACCTAGGTCACTGCACAAACCTTTGTAAATTTGTCCTAAGTTTGTATGTACATGTCCAAATTGTATTTAGCTTCATTTCCATGGCCTAAAAGTTATCAACCCTTGGGTAGTGTACAAACTTGAACGATTTTCTTACCTTGTTACATTTAAGAGGAATCAACATGTCCTCCATTTTCCCCTAACACTACAAAACCTTCCACAATGCCAACACCCCCAATTCATTTAAGAAATTGGTGTAGTAAAATGTTTTCATATAATTAGTCTTGTCCCTTTGTAAAATCAATCTACTCGCTCTCACTCTCCTTGATGTCACAGTGATCCACTCTCCCTCTCCCTCTTCCCTCGTTCTTTTCTCATAAGTAAAACATATAGAGGGCATTCAATACAAGAGAAGTCTTTTATGCCCAAGAATCATAATACTTGGAAATCATGATTCTTATGGATGGATAAAGTCTCTTTAGTTGGTCATAAATACTCTTAAGAATGTTTATATAAGTTTCCTAAAAATCAACAAATAACGTGATATTTTTATCAATTACTTTAATTATTTACACATTAAATAATATAATAAGATTAGCATGATATTTTTATTGTAGTAAAAAAAATTAACTCGAGAAGGTTAGATTTTCACCTCTCCCAAAGGAAAAATTTTATGAAAAATTTAGCTCAAATACATTCTTGGAAAACTTATTTCCTAGAAATGTTTTTAAAATAAATGCCAAACATAGAAAAAAAATTTAGATTTCCAAAAACTTGGAAACTTCTCTCTTACCAAATACCTTCATAAGATAACAAAATCTCTAATCAATTTTAAGATTCATGGACTTGTATAAGAGAAATTAAGCACAAAAAATTTAACATTTGTCATTTAGTTAATTACATGTGCAAAAACATGTTCAGACTTTATGTATTGTTTTGAAATGGTTTGTCTATCATCATTATCATAAAATTATTAATAATATTAATTTTAAACTAAAGAAAGAATCAAATTAAACCAAATTTAAAAGATAAAGGATCAAATTAAAATTTTTAAAAATAAAGAATTAAATTGAATCTAAAGGAAAATATATAAAAATAAAGTAAAAAATAGTTTAAACTATTAAATAGATAAATTAACAAAGTTGCAATGCAATATATAAAATAAGAGTAAAATATGTTTTTAATCTCTATACTTTGGTGGATTCTTGTTTTTAGTCCTCAAATTTTCACATTGAATATTTTGATCCATAGACTTTACAAAATACGTATTTTTAATCGGTCTTTACTTATAAACAAGTTAAAAAATACATGTAAGGAATGACTAAAAACATATATTTTGTATAAAGTTTAAGGAGCAAAATCATGAATTGTGTAAAATTTATTAACTAAAAATATATATTTTATAAAGTTTAAAGACTAAAATATTTAATATAAAAGTTTAGAGATTGTAAAATAAAAATTAATAAAAATAGTGATTAAAAATATATTTTATCTATAAAATTATTGTATTTTTACTTTTTCTTCCATTGTGTCCTTTTTCAAAAATGTCATAAGAAAAATAAAACTAATCAAAAGCTACCACAAATTTTCGGAAAAAATGCATAAGTCGAACTGTCA